>JAUEKY010121911.1:0-10267 GCA_031833965.1 Scyllaea pelagica
GAAGAAGAAGAAGAAGAAGAAGAAGAAGAAGAAGAAGAAGAAGAAGAAGAAGAAGAAGAAGAAGAAGAAGACGAAGAGGAGAAAGTTATAACCACAGGGAGTGGAGCAGCAATTGTTTCTCATTTTAGATTATGATTTAAAGAATAGAATCTATTTACCTATACATCGGATGTCATACAAAAGACTATTTTTCCTTTGCTTCCATAATGATATATCGATCCAAAAAGGCCGATCAATATGCTCAACAAATTATTTCTATTCAATTAAATTTCAACATTGTGTTTTTATCTATAATCCTTTGTTAGCATTTCGACTTTGCAACCCGTATGATGCCATGGTTCAATGCACAATCCCAACACACGTTTCGCCTCGGGTCGAGTACTTGGTTTCTTTGTAAGAATGTTAAACCTTCCTGTTAAAATTGCAGTGCACAGCTTGTTCTTCTTAACCCCTACGGCATATTTTCCACTGCAAAATGCGTTGACGGTTTTAGCGTCTATTTTTGTTTTGTTTTGTTTGTTTGTTTTGGGTATTCCACCACGCCTTTTTGAAGTTCGTTAGGAAAAATCAAATCAACTTGGACAAACCGATTTGGAGATTTTAGAATATTTTACCAAACGTTTTACTCGTTGTTAAAAACATGTCTGGACATTAAGATTTAATGGCCTGTTTCAACACCCAATAGGTCATACCACTGGCGTATGCACGTAGTGGATAAGCAGCGTATCTTTGCAGATAAGGCTGCAAGTCCAAACTCAGGCTACATCAAAATTGTGTTTAACCTCCCTAGATGTACACCTTAATGTGCATTTTCTCTTTGAGTCATTCATGAGTGGGCACAGTAGGCTAGCCACCTGCTTGTCCTAGTCTCTTAGCTCAGAGTTTTTCCTGACTTTAGTTTGATATCTGATTGGGTTTGTACTTTTTGAAACATTACCACTGGGCGGTAAAAGGGGGAATAAATAACAACCACACAAAACTATCACTTGCGTTATGCTTTGTCTGGGCATGTTAACGTGCTGTCATTCTGAGATAGATGGAGGATTCAATACGAATACCTTACCCAGTCACATTACACTGACACCGGGCCAACCAGTCTCAGCACAATTCCCATAATGTCGATCGCCAAGCGGAAAGCTTTCAAAAACCCGATTTCTACGACTTGAGTGGTATGTCACGACTAGCGATCGGACCCACGACCTACCGGTTATGAATCGGACACTCAATCATTTGCGCCAATTAAACCGGTAAGACGTTTTGGAACCTTAAACCTAGATGTTTTGTACCTTTTTAACACCTTGTACTTTAAAGGTTGTCTGTAGTGGCTAAGCAGCGCATCTTTGTAGATAAGGCTGCAAGTCCAATCTCAGGCTACAATAAAATTTGTTTGACCTCCATAGATGTACACCTCAATGTGTATTTTCTTAGAGTCATTCAAAAGTGGGCACAGTAGGCTAGCCACCTGCTTGTCTTAATCTCTTGGCTCAGAGTTTTTCCTGACTTTTGTTTGATATCAGATTGTCTTTATACTTTTGACACATTCTGGTGTCAAACATTATGTTTGGTCCCTACACTGCTATTGAGGGATACTAAAGGGATCTGATAACAAAACAAAAAAAATAATAATAATGAAAATGTGTATATAGATTAGTACTTATTCTAATTAAAGAAGTAGAGGAAGAATCCGAGCAAGAGAAGCCACTTTTTATTAAATATTTTTACTAATTTTAGTGAAATGACGATACAAGGTTTTGAAGATTTTGTTAGAATTAGAATACAGTCGTGAAATGCCCATTTTTAGCAACACAGAGATGGAATATTCAACTTAATTGAGAAGTCAGTCATTATGAGAATCAATCCATCATAGATGAATGCAAGATTGAAACCTTTGACAACGAGTGAGGCATAGACGTTGAGTTATAAATAAATGCAAACAGTGTCATGTCATTGAGTTCTTGTCAGAATGAAAGCACTCTTGGATGCCAAACATTTATCTCAAATCAACAAATAGTCACACATAATATTTCATAGACTGAGTGAATATGCAATGCATGTCCTTGCCTGAGAATGCAAGATCTGGCAAATACTTGTCGATTTCTTTGGAAAATTTAAAGGACATGTAATTTGTTTGATCTTCATTTTCATCACTTAAATGCCCAATGACAGAATTTTTACTATATAAATCACTCGCGTAAGCGCTGCTTCTTTGCCTAAGTGCACGCTCAAGTCAGGCTACTCAAGCAAAATGTGAAGACGATTGCGGTTGGTTGGCTCGTCTTCTCCACGTTATTTAGTCCTCTGTCCATCTCTCTCACTTAAATCTACCCACCCCCTCCCTCAAATCCCCTACTTTTTTTCCTTAAGTGGCTGAAACAAGCCCATCACTCTACCTTCTGTACTGGATGTGATTCTCCTCCTTGACATTAGGCTCCCAATGCATTAGCCACACAGGTCCACTTAGTGTACCACAAAATGTGACGTCAGCAGTGTTTCTGCTATAAAGCAAACAGTGTGACTTTGCGGACAATGGTGTGTTTGTTTTGACTGTAGCGCGGCCCACCTCGTGTGTATACAAATTAATCAAATTCACGCATGCAGGGTTTGCATTCCATTTTTATAGGATTTGTTTTTTCTTTTTTACCAGCGTTGAACATTAACTACATACACTAGTGATGTAACAGTTTTTTCTTCATGCACAGAGAGAGAGAAAGTGAAGTGTGTGTTTGTGTGTAACTGGGCTTCGCCAAAAGCACGCCTCAACTAAGTGCACGCTCTGATCTTCTCACGAGTAGCGTGCACTTATGCGGCATCTACTGTATAACATATCAAAATTAGAGTTCAGTCATTTTGTTGCTCAGAATCATAGATGTCTTATTTTTCAAGTGAGCTGCAAACTTGTAAAATGAGTTTAAAGAAGGGTGCAAAATTCCAAAAGATTTTTTTCCTTTCCCCATATTGTGAAGAGAGTTTTTTAGATTTGGCCTGAACAGTAATGGGTTAAACCAGTGTTCTTAAACTTTTTGTGCACGCCCCCCTTACAGCCACCAGTAGATTCCACGCCACCCTTCTCCAGAGGCAGAATATTATTGACTCAATTGTTCACCTCCCTGAACCTTCGCGCCCCCCAGTTTAAGAATTGTTAAACATTACCCGAGAAGAAGCTATTTTGAAATGATCCAGGAGAATATTATTGACAGATATGTGCAACTCAGATTATACAGCCAGAAGTTTTTAACCTGACCAAATGATTTATGTATATGCCCTGAAAGAGCAATTGAATGCTTCCCCATTCTCTTTCTCTCTTTATCTCTCTCTCTCTCTCTCTCTCTCTCTCTCTCTCTCTCTCTCTCTCTCTCTCTCTCTCCCTCTATCTATCTGTCTATCTATCAATCTATCCCCCCCCCCACACACACACACTTTTCTGTGGTTGTAATTGAAATTTAAAAAAAGGATTACTTCCCTTTTGCTCAGACCTTACCTACACATAATGTTAAAAGTCGTCACATTTTGGTTGTTCTCGTCTCCGGATTCAACATACATGGTCATTTCTCGTGGTACGCTAATAATATTATGTTAGCGAATCGAAAGTAGAGTAGAGAAGAACACTGATAACTCTTCTGAACGTCCTGTATAGTAGCCTTTGATAACGTGCTGAATTACGCGTGTTGTGTGTACAATGTACAAGAGCGTAGATAGATGTGCTGCGTGACGTCATTCGGCATAGCGAGTTTGCACCTCTGAACTCTGAACTTCGAACCGCGCTGTGTTCGTTTGTTTACATCGGTCGGCACGGCACGGAGTTTTCTTGGTTCAATCAATGACTATATATACTCATTGATTCAATCATTTCAATCGCTTTTTGTGATACATAGCAAGTTTCATTTGTGATTATCTAGATGTCTCCTTTCAATCGTCCTGTTAAGAGAATTTCATTTATTTGATTGCTGTTCAAGCGGCTTTTGGGCTTCGTATGCCGTTCTTCCTCGGGCATTCTTATGAATATCTTGTGTGTTTTCATCATTAAACTCTGGATTCTACCAGTCTTGTCTTATTATCTAGACGTCTAATTCTGCAATTCTGGATCATTCCTTTTTTATTTTGATTTTGATTTTTTTGGATTGTATTTGATGTCACTCGTTGTGTGAGCACTGTCTCATAGGTTTACCTACCAAATGGCAAAAGAAAATTATGATTCTCGTGAATAAGTTTCTAGACTGTTGGTACTTTCGTATCTAAATGATGATGATTGATGTAAGATATTAGTGCTAAAGTAGAATTCATCGAGACACAATAGTCAGCTAAATTATCGATCTGTGGTCTTGTCTGTGAAAAGTGTTTAAAAAATGGTACAGTTTATTCCAAGTGTTGACGGCATCAAGAGGTATGATCCGACGGTTCTGTATTAGCTATGTAGAGAGACAGAGAGCAAAGCTAACAAGACTTCCAGATAGACCTCAAACAGGGTTCCAGTGAACAGGAATAAACAGGGTGATAGGTGAAAGAGTTTCGGAAAGCAAACTTTTGTTTTGAAGAATCATTGGAGAATGTCTGAAGTGGCTATTCTTAGTCATCTCTGAAAAGCGTTTCAATGCAGAGATTTTTTACCTGATTTACTGCGCACTAGGCCTACTGCACAAACAATCGTTCTTATCAATTACCCATCTAATTTACCAAAAACTAACAAGAAAAATTGTGATTTATGATTCAGTGCAAGCAAACATTTTTCTTCGCCTATTATTTAATTTAAAAATTACACCAAAGAAAGACAAAAAAAATAAAACAATGTACTCTTTGTAAAAACTTCATCAAAGTCAGTCATCCCAGCAAAGTTGGAATGATGATTAGTAGCTATTATTCTTCCGTGGTCTTCAGGCTATTTGGAGACGTCCTGGAATAGCCACAACTCTAAACATTTGGTTGTTGTCAGTTTTGTGTTTTAATCCCATGGAGTATGTTTTCTTTTTTTTCACAGAAAAGCATGAAAATTCAAAACTTAATTAGATTATATCAATATATATCTTTGATATAGAAAGTCTAGGTTTTCTTGATACACCTGCATTTAAAATGAAAATGATTTAGTCTAGGGCAATTTTTTATTTTTCATTATGCATGGATCTGTATGCAGAACTACTCACCTCCATTTTATTTTGGGTTTTTTCGTTGTTGTTCTCTTTATCAACCAATTCTTGTTCTTTCTCAAAGGCTTACGTTTTTATCTTTAAAATCTATTCTAACGTGCAATATAAGTTTAGCGATTATGAAATTAATTTCAATGCCTGCAGTGGCTAAGCAGCATATCTTTGTAGATATGCTACATTTAAATTTGTTTGACCTCAATGTGTATTTTCTTTGAGTCATTAAAGGATGCGCACAGTGGGCTAGCCACCTGCTTGTCTTAATCTCTTGGCTCAAGAGTTTTTCCTGACTTTTGTTTGATATCAGATTGTTTTTATAATTTTTGTCACATTATGGTATTAAGAATTATGTTGGCTCTCTACACTGCTATTGAGTGGTATGTAAGGGATCTGATAACAAAACAAAAAACAAAATTAATTTTGTCAATGATTTCCATCCATAGAGCATCTCCTTTTTAGCTTCAAAAAATTTACAACCTAACCTTTGTACTACTGCTTGTGTTGTTTCTTGAAATGGTGTCTTTGTTCTTCATCTATGTAAAAACATGTGGTTAGTGATATTTGAATTTTTCAGTTTCACTCTTTGTCCTTGTTTGTTCATTTCACTTGTTGTTGTTGTTGTTGCGAATCCAGAAGCCTTTGAGTTTTTGCGCTACGACTCAATGCCATGTAGTAGTAGGTTGAGGTCTTTTGAAGTTGCTGTTTTGTGGCATAGAGAGTGTTGGCTAAGTCATTTCACTTTATATACATTCTCTTTCCCTGGCTTGACTCGATTCGTTTTCATCCCCACATCCAGGCACCTTCATCGACATCGGCTTCGACACGCTCATCCTCCACGAGATCGACCTGGCATGGGGCTGCTCGGACGGGATCGTCTACGCCATCAACGGCTTCCTTAATTACTCCCCCTACACCGTGCTAGAGCGGCTTAAGCGAGAGCCAGGACTAAGGTAGGCTAGGGGTTTGAATCCTACTCACACGTGTTCTCCAAGTCTATATGCAAGCAGTGACACAGGCCATATTGTGGGGAAGAAAGGCGTATCAACAAGTGATATTGATTTGAATCTATTTGTAGTGGAATATTTCAAATTCCAGTAAAAAGAGAAGAATTCAGTTCAATTATAAATGTTTCACTCTATATATTCTACCAAATGCTCTGTTTCCTTGAGTATATATATGTACACTTGATTTTGTGGTAATGTAAGATGAGAGAGAGAGAGAGAGAGAGAGAGAGAGAGAGAGAGAGAGAGAGAGAGAGAGAGAGAGAGAGAGACAGACAGACAGACAGACAGACAGACAGACAGACAGACAGACAGAGACAGAGACAGAGAGAGAGACAGACAGAGACAGAGACAGAAAGAGAGAGACAGACAGACAAACAGAGGAATATAAATGAAAAAAAAGGAAAGTTTCAATTCAAATCAGTGAAAATCTTTATTGATTGTTACCCTCAATAAGTAGAATCAAGCCCAATAGATCCTTTCTTCAAAATGATTGTGAATCCCACAAGCTCTGACAAATACTTAGTCAAAGAACAATGGCCGATACTTGCATAATCTAATGCAATGCAACCTTTCAATTATTCTAATATATGTGGTCCCAAATAATATGAATATCTAAAATAAGAATATAGCTTTGAAATCAAAATCAGAATTTGAATCATGTACAATAAAGTAACATCAAAATTACAGTGCCATGTTTACCTTAATTAGTTAGAATTAAATTTACTTTCTTAAATTCTTCATTGTTACAATTTTAAAGAATAAATTGCATTGTTTTGTTACAGTAAAAACTCAGAGACTGAGATATAATTATCATTCATAAGGTATAATCTTTTAAAAAATATAATTAAACCAAAAAAAAGAAAATGAAGAACTGATGCACATACACTTCAAGGATACAACAAGTATTGTCACACTGCTCAAAGCCAAATTTGTATTTGAAAAAAAAAAAAAAAAAATGTGAGCTTTTATATAGCACAATATCCATGAATGTGCTAAAAGCGCTTTACAAGGGGTCCCCAGCCAACAGCAACAGGCAACAAATAGTTAAAGACATGCTACCTGCTAGGCAATGGAGACAAGGCTGTAAACAGCCAGGTACTCATTTACATCTGAGTGGAGTGGGAAAATGTGAGTGGAGTCTTTTCCAAGGACTCAACTTTGCGCCATAAAAATGTATATCCAACCCGCGACCTCCTGATCACAAGCCAAAGAGTCTACCACTGGACCACAAATCCCCACAAAAACAATAATTGATAACAATCTTATGCAATTTTATAATTTCTTGTGACCATATTGCTTTCTAGATCAAATCAAAACCTCAGATTTGTTGTAGTTGATTCAGTACATGAATCACAGAAAAAATTCAAAAAGTCTTGGACAGCACCGCTGCACCAAAGCATTCTTGTCAATTCTGAGTCTGGGACTATAATATCCCAAAACAAAATGGCACGTATTGTGGTACCAACAGTACACATTGAAATTGTTTCAATAAAAAAATAAAATGGATGAAAAGAAATACTTCAAAAGCATAGACACTAATGCCTACAACATAGACTTAAAAACTTGCTGGCATTCAAACGTTTTCCCAGGTGGCAAAACATTTGGAGTAGACACAGAACCACCCTCAACACATATCATGTGGTGGTAACCTAGGTCATCAAAGTCACCCATGCCCTTGGACTTTTCCTCCCAAGGGTTCCAGAGGACTGCGGGGAGATAAAAGAATTATTTCATCTTTCAGCAAGCATGGTGTTATTGTAATTAAAAAGAAAATATCATTCTCTTCTATCTCTGTGACCAAGCCCTACAAGCTAATTTTTAAAAAAAGGGACAACACCAATAAAAAACTACAAAAATTATTGCCACAACTATCTGAAAATCTCCTCTTGGTTTACAAGCCCTTTATCCATTTAAAATCCAAACAACTATTTCAACTATGAATTTAAAAAAAAATTATTCATCACATGGCAATTCATCACTCTCTCAATTTTTTTATTCTTTCAAGTTTCAAGGGAGCAATAAAATATGATTACATGTTCATATCTATGGCCTGCTGTGCTTTTTTTCCTTACTCGATGAGAAAAATTTGGTATAGCATTTATCCATAGGCAAATTCACTGAGAGGTATTCATCTTACGCTTGGTTTAATCCTTTCAGATCATCTAAGTTCAAACTTTAAATATAAGTATTTTGACCACTTCATGACACAACAGGGTTGAAGAAAAGCTTAAAAGAAATATGGCAAGACTGATCAACTCTATAAATCTAGCTATGGGTGATCTGCTATATTCTGGGAGCTTTGCATGTACAACTGTACAACTATCTCTTGTTGGCTTAATAATCTGAGAAAGAAAATAGTTTTAAATGAAAATATGTACACATACCAACATCTGGAAGATTGGAAAGAGACACTTCCATCTTTCTGTTTGGTTCAGGACAAGATTTGATTGTTACCAATCCAGGGACTTTTTGGTAGACTCTGTCAAAAGAAATGAATTCAGTTGTTTTCTCTGGATGGATTTTTTCTCTCAATTTATATTCCAAAACTTCAAGTACATACATACATTCCTTCTTCTGAATTAGATTTATTTTTCACAATTTCATTACAGAGTTACTGTGACTTGAATACGATCCGGATGATAATGGCATCTGAGTTTACTAAGTGAATCAAAAGACAAAAATTGGTATCCATGCATATTCATATATACTCCTTTTGAATGGACTGAGTATTGTCAAGGTAATCTCATTCTGAGTTGAGATTAAGGAATTTTAAGCCATTCTTTTCAATTTGACAGCTTAGAACTTGAAAAAGTATTCCATATAGATTCAAAAGAAAAAAAAAACATAACAAACTATTAATTACAAATCCAATCTTGCTGCCCATTTCCAAAGAATGATTTACTTTTATTTCTTCCTTTTGTAACATTATTGGGCTGTCAGTCACAATGTCAAAGTTGACTAAAAGTTATATAATATCATTCTTTGACAATCGAAAATGCTGTGTCCCAAAATAACCCTTCTAATTCTTACCTATCGTAATTCTTATCCACAGTGATATCCTCACGACTTTCTCTTTCTTCCTTGTCACCCTGAAGCTAAAAAGAAAATACAAATTGTCACAAACATGGAAATGGAAAAAAGCGTGCCAGAATTTAGCAAAAAAAAGATAAAAAACAAAAGAAGAGCTCACACATTTTCTCTTCATCATATTTCTGTGCAATAGTAGTTATTCCAAGCAAGTTTGGGTTTTTTTGTTTTTTTGTTTTTTTTGTTGTTTTTTTTTGGGGGGGGGGGTTGACCTAGTTAGTTGCTAAAAAAAAGACTGAAAATTTTGGACAAATCCCATTGTGAACACGTCTCAGTGTGCGATTATTCACATTCACCGGGAAAATCAGTGTGAATTTGGTCACCCCCTGTATTTTCAGAAAGTCAGAAAAAAGTCTATTCAGCTTAGTTTAGAAAGGATTCCTAGTTCAGATTTAAGCTCACTGACTCCAGATATCAAGATAAGGCACTTTTTCAGGTCTTCTAATTATTGACAATCATATCTTTCATGGACTATTTGTGTTGATTGAACATGATCTTTGTTTTCTTCTAATTGATATCCATGTAATTGGTAGAAGACCTTTTTGAGCTGATGTACTATAGTGCAACCTCGCTATAACAACATTCATTATAGGGACGTGGTACTCTGGTCCCAATTTTTTTGCTATATATTATTAATAAAAAAACCCAACAAATTTCCATAGTGATGCACATTTAATAAAAAAAACCAGTATAGCGACATTGAAAATCCTACTCTGATGAAACTGCAAGGTGTTTTCTACTAGAAAAATCAGCTTAGTTCTTATGATAACCAATTGAAAGTGATTTGTTGTTAGTCCAATGATGAATGAATGATACACTCATATTGGCCTGTCCCGATAGCCAATGAAAATGCTTCTATTTCTGCCAATGATTGGTAATATTTGTACAATAACGTAGCCAATGAAAAAGTTTGCTTTTTTTATCCATGATGCCCCATACTTCCTTATCATGTAGCCAAACAGATGGCCATGTATGCAAATGAATATATGGCGGTCCAAGCCCAGATAAACTACAGAAGAAAAATGGAAAACTATATGTTCA
>JAUEKY010122022.1:0-10267 GCA_031833965.1 Scyllaea pelagica
GAGAGAGAGAGAGAGAGAGAGAACCATAATGTAATAAAAGAAAGGGAATGGTCAATGGTAAAAATAGCACAGTCACGGGATTCTTATCATCGCTGGGTGTGTAATGACGTCACATTTGAGTGCAAAAAAAAAATCTCGCGAACGATGCCTATCCAAAGAATTTTAACTAATAAAACCTTCTTGTGCCTGTCAGTGCAAGCACCCTATGTTGAACCGGTGACATGGCAAGTGTGTCACTCTACAAGGCCAACCTCCCTCCACGAGTGCGTTGGCTGCAGCCTGTCGGCCTCTGTTGAATCTTTTAATGAAGAAGGTGAAAATGTCAGTCTCATCCCTCCCGTACATTTCCGCATTGTGAAAAGGACAACGGCTTGAATGCCTGCCTGGGATGTAGAGAATGAAACTCCAACCTCATCGGGTGATGGTCAGTCAAAAACCAAACTACAAGCTGAGCTTTATTTCCTGCGGGTCAGCGGGTTTGCAGCTCATTTTACATTTTCCCCTTTATTTTCTCTTTAACTCTCAGAGTGAATATCAATTATGCACAGAGCAAACAATCATGTAGTGTTAAGTATTACACAAGGTGTTCATGTTAATAGGTGAGTTGTTTGGTTGAACTTTCAAACCCAAGCTGTTTGTTTTTATTGTCCCCTTGTGCTTGGCAGCACATAAAGTCTATTGGATTGGTCACCATCTTTTTTAGACCCTAGGGTTGTAATACAATACAATATCCTTTAGGGTTGATGACAGGCCGACAGACTGTTACACCAACTCATACTATATTCAGAATATGGCAAATCATCACCACAATTATTCCATCATCCAGTTCCCTTTTAACAAGACAGTGTAGGACCAACTTTTCTTGGGGATGTATTTTTCTCTGAATCATGACATTAGGCTAAGTAGGTGATTAGCCAACTGTGAATATTACACATCTATGAATTGAAATCATATATAGGCACGGAAAGCTGTACATCATTTCTTTTTCTATACAAATATTGAGGACACTTGCTGATCTCGCGTCAGAAGTTAAACTATAACAAGTGGACAGGATTCTAAATATTAAGGAGTGCCCGCTGATGGACGTCAAAAAAATTTTCTTTTACATCTTTGACAGACCTCCGAGTGTTCGAATGACAGTTGAAAATTTGAGGTAATCAGCTGCTTCGAGGTTATCTTGCCCAAAATTCACCTCTGCTTCTTCATGTCCCTCCTTAACCATAACCTTCACCAAAACCCAAACTTGTTTGCTTTTTTTTGTATTTTTATCATTTTGCTGGGTTGTACTCTGGTCGTGATAAAGGGCAAAAGAACTAGATGACGTCAAAGGGAGTGCTGGATAGGAATTGTAAGAAAAATTACAGGTAAGTTGATGGCTGAATGCCATGTATTGGCACGTGAGAGAGAGAGAGAGAGAGAGAGAGAGAGAGAGAGAGAGAGAGAGAAGGAGAGAGAGAGAGAGTGAGTGAGTGAGTGAGAGAGAGAAGGAGAGAGAGACAGAGAGAGAGAGAGAGAGAGAAGTGGCTGACCATGACCTCCAACCTCTTTAAAGGACTACAAGGATGACTCTGGTCAAGGCATCCAAAGACCATAATGTCATAATAGATACTCTCCCATGATTACTTCTGGCTGCCTTGACCCTGAATGGACATCGATCATTTTATGGTATTTCTATTTTGTGTCTTGTTTCATTGAATGTACTGTCAGTTAAGCTTGAGCTTGGAATTGAATAGGAAGGAAGTAAGAATAGAGCCTTCAGCAAACAAATCAGAATTTGCCACCAGTAAGTCAAACTTTTAATTGCTTTGGTACATACACAACATATGTATAATAGTAATATAATATATGTATGGCAGTAGTTTCATTAAAAATATTATATATTATTCTTTATGAAGCTATGAATCATGACGCATTATCAGCAAATGACGTAATAATAATATCACGACATAAGCATGTACAACTTCACTTAATTCAAGTCACAATATGAGGCTTCACTTAATTCAAATCACAATATGAGGCAATCATATTACACTTATGCAAAAAACAAAACAAAAACAAAAAAACCCCCAAAAAACTTTAACCTCTACTCTTTTAAACTCCTCGCTAAAAATGGTTCCAGAATTCCAGCCAACTGTACAAAATCATCCATGTCGTTGTATATCTGAACCGAATAGCGTAGATAGAAATGCCCCTCTATAGCCATCATAATTCCAAATATGTTGGTATTGCCGAACAAATCTTTGTGAAGTATCCAGGTATTTTCCTGTGGAGGAATGAACAAGAGGAAAATGACATAATGCAGATTAAAGCTGAATTTCCAAATTTCAAAGGTATCTGCTATTCTGTACTTAACTACACTCGCTATTCTTGCCAATTTCCCTGCTAATCAGAAACAGAAGGAGACTCTTATTCTAAAATGTTATTATGCCACATAATAGTGTATTGACTTTTTCCAGTGCGGAAAGGTATGGGATAAAGTCAACCAGATTAGTAAACATTGAACGACCAGCCAGCCGCATGATTTCACAATGATTGGAGAATGGTGAAGAAGGAAAGTTTATGGGGAAAATAGAGGAATAAATGAATTGGATAATGAAATGAAAGGATGCATCTACCAAACCACAACTTTACTTATGATAAATGAGACTTTTTTACCCACGATTTTTCCTCATATAGCCCGAGGAGATAGTAAAATTAATAGGAAAACCTTTATTGGTCACATGCAGGCTAGGATTACCCGAGAAACAGGACTGTAGAATATTAGATCTTGTCCACCCTAAATAAAGCTAGATAAAGCCTAGCTTGCCCACACTGACACACACGACAGACCACCAGCTATGCCGGTCGTGTATATTGCTTTTCAACCATTCGAATTGTTTTAAGCATTAGTGCTCGCATATTATAATCGCTGTTTCAAAAACAAAAGACAGTAATTGCAGGCCGGTTGCGGTTCCCAATTTCGCCGTTATCGAGACAAAAAGTTTTTTTTTCACTTCCCGTGGATACAAATGACTGATGTTACTCTATTACTGCACCTTTACAGGAGTATTGAAATAGAGATAAACCCCACACCAACCGAGATAATGATGTCTCCAGTAATCTGCAGTCGATTACATGATATTTATGTTACTACCTTTCATTTTGAAACGGCAGATATGCACAGTATGCAGTTTTATAATGAGAGTGATATTTCTTGTATGTGTTTTTGTCCATATTATAGGAGTGCTTGTGCTTGTGGGTGAGTAAACCTGGCTTACCTCATTGACAGGGAATCTAGGAAATGGTGGGAATTTCAATAGTTTCATGTTAGGGGCTTCCATCTCTTTGGGCATGTCGATCGATGCAAGGCCTAGCCTGCCACACAACATCTGCAGAGCTTCCTCTGCAAGTTTGGACGTGTAGCCTACCACTCTCTCCTGAATATAGCAATAGCATTACAACAGGGAATTAGCATATAATTTTTTGTTTTGTTATCAGTTTCCCTTTTGTACCGCCCAATGGGCAGCGTAGGGACCTGACATAATGTTTGACACCAGAGTGGGTCAAAAAGTACAAACCCAAAATGAAATCAAGCAAATGTCAGGAAAACTTTGAGCCAAGAGATTGAGACAGGCAGATGGCTAGCTCCCTGTGCCAACTCTTGAATGAATAAAAAAAATAGACATCGGGGTGTACATCTAGGGAGGTCAAACATAATTTTGATGTGAGCTAAGATTGGACCTGCAGCCTTATCTACAAAGATACTCTGCTTAGCCACTACAAGCAATAATATCATGTAGTAAAGATAATAGATGCTGAAATAATCATAATGAAAATGGGCAAGGTTACTAATACTTGAATAAGAGTGTAAAGAAAACATAAAAACAAATCACATTCATGATATTCATAGAGTTAGCAGCTTGCTAAGTAAATAACCGACAATGGAAACCCACAAGAACGCAAGAGAATGCCAGGAAAAACGCAGATAAGGTTATTATTATCAACATGCTCAGAGCTGCTTCAAATTATATTAAGAACAATGAAATCAACTCCAGATTGTCATAGTTCTACTTCATCTAAATTCGATTGATAACTGTAATGCCTGCAGTCCAATGCCTGCAATAAAGTTTGTAGTCTGCTGTGGGTCCTCAGCCCTGCCATAGAGTTTTGTCAGAGGCGGTGTTGGGAGTTGCCAGGAATATTTTTGTTTCTTGGTGGTTTTGGTACACTTCTGGTACACTTTTAGCCATGTCATGCGATGGTTGAAGCCAGGACTGTGCACTTTGTTTGCCATATTCTAAACAATCCATTTGGAAATGTGACCCAATTTTTCATACAAGGTGTCACGTCATAGGGGCCAAAATAAAAAAAAAGAATCAACGTTTCAGTCTTATGTGAATGTAGTCCGTTTAAAGGGTATTTATGATATTGACTGAGATAGAATCTCTTGTCTTGGAATTTCCGTTTAAAATGGCGATCAAATCACAAAGAAACTTCCAGTCTTCCAGTTAGCATTGCTATGCTTATATTTGAAAGTTTTCAATAAAAAGTAATCAAGTTTTTTCCATATTGCCTCCCTTTTAGAACCTCGATATCAGCCACATACTTTTGGAGAGCAAGTGAAGTAATCATAAAAATGGCAAGCATTGACACTTTAGAAATACATTCATTCATGGTGTTTGTAATAGGACTGGGTAGGTTCACCTGCCGCACAGTGGGCTAAGCACCTGCTTGTCTTAATCTCTTGTCTCAGAGTTTTTCCTGACTTTTGTTTGATATCAGACTGGGTTTGTACTTTTTGACACATTCTGGTGTCAAACACTATGTCGGGTCCCTACACTGGCTTTGGTCAGTACGACAGGGATATGATAAACAAACAAACAAACCGGCAAGGGTATAAAACACAGTTGATATTTACGACAGTGCTGCAATAATCTGGTGATCTTTGACCTCTGGGCACAAAGCAGATAGGTAAATGATAACAGGTTAAAAACAAACAAATAAAAAAAACAAAAAAACAACTGATTGCGGCGGCTCACTTGGTGATGTTGACGAGGTAGTCGGCGCGGTGCGTCCTGGGGTTGATGGACAGCAGCAGGCGCTCCATGCTGGAGACGAGCAGCGGGGAGGACGTCTCCCGCATCCGCTGCTGCAGCTCTGCCTGTCGGTGGCCTGCCGCCTCCACCAGCTGCAGGCAGAGCAGGGACGCCTGCTCCAACGCCTGCTGGCCTGCGGGGGCGGAGTGGGTAGAGACTGTCACACAATTGGGGGGTGGGTGGAACTTAACGTTCATAACACTGGTATTAAATGCCCTTGCAACCGATTGCCCATGAAATTTCTTTTTTCCAGAGGAAATATGAATCAATACGTTGTAGTATTGATACTTAGTGATTTGGAAAAAAAAAATTCTTGGGTAATCTGATAGTCAAGGGAAAAACAATCCGATTAGATTTTGATTACTGTATTCCTATAATTCACACTGGACTGATCACCTGTTTGACTTAATGGTATGATCCAAAGACATTCCGTCTCAAAATGAGGCGGCCCTACACTGTAATGGTAAAAGGGTGCTAGATAATGAAATGAAATTCATATAATTAAAGTTACTACTCCTACAATCAATGAATTCCAATTTAATTCGCAATTACCTAAAAGTTTCACAGGAATTATTCACATAGACAATGTGGCAAACCATCGCATCATAGAGACTATAAGAAAAATGAGTTGGAATAAAACAAAAAGAAATAAAGTAATTTAAAATTGAGAAAGGCACACCAAAACTAAAAAAGAACAAATAATCAATGATAACTTAAAATTGAGAAAGGCACATTAAAACAAAATAATCAATGAATACTGAAACTAAGAAAAGAAAAGAAAAAGCACAACAACAAAAATTGCAAAAAAAAAAAAAAAAATCAACCAATTTCCCCTTTGATCCGCTCTGCTAAAAAACAAAACAAACGCTTTACAAAAAAAAACATATGAAAAAAATGTCCTCCTCATAAAAGAATGAATTCTTATCTACAAGAAACATACCTGGAAAACTTGTGTATTTTTCAAAGCAAGCCAGGGCGTCTTCAATGATAAGCTGGATCTAAAAATGAAGAGCGGAAAAAAATTTGAAAGTGCTTTCACAATCCATGAAAACAAAATAAATACCATGGAGAAATTCATCTTTTCTTTTTACGACCTGGGTAGAAAAAAACTGCTGTTCAACTGAAATGAAATAATGCTAATAATGAAAAGTTTTCTATAGATCTGAAAATCATTCTGCTTTTAATACAAATGAACCCAGAGATACACAGATATCTCGATATATCGTTGTGCTTCATTAAGACATTCCAGATACAGAATCAGGAAAAGGATTTGAGACGTCATTGGTCAAATTCAAATTATGTTTGGCATCCATTTTGCTTAACATCAACATTACCTGAGAAAACTTCTCTCCAAACCGCAAGCTTATTGTAGAGAGTAAAGCTACCCACATTGAATAATGAACTCAGGAATAAATCAACTTAGCTGGTGTTAGAAAGATCTGATCTCTCACCTACTTAAGGGGGGATACGATTGGGAAAATTATTGATTTTGGTCAAGTGTGGGAACATTATTTTTTTTGGTGTCAATTGTTTATCAATATTGTAATCAACAATCTGTATTGATTTCAAAGCCTTTTGTAACTCCTAAATATATTTAAAATGCTTTTCAAATGCAATAACTAAACAGTTTTGAGTTCCTATGTATGCCACATCCAAAGGGTTTCATTCTACAATGAGTATTAAGAACAATAGGTTTTCTCTGTAGCATCCCCTCTTAACAAGCCACATAAAAACATGTTTATAAAAGATGAGGGAAAAAAGGGATTATCTCTACAGGAATGCTGACCAGAGAATCTCCCCATTCCATTCAATGCCTTGGAAAGCCTACATAGCGGCTTGACCGGCTTCATTGGCGCACCCGGTTGAGCGTTCGCCTTGTAACCGGTAGGTGGGGGGCTCGATCCCACACCACAACATACCTAAGTCATAACAATTGTTTTTTAGCAGCAGCCTGTCTGGCGCTCGGCATTATGGGAACAGTGCTAAGACTGGTTGACCAGTTGTCAGTATAAATGTGACTGGGCGAGATATTCGTCACTCATGTTGAATTCTCCGTTTATCTCTGTGTGGCAGCACGTAAACAGTTAACATGTCCATAGCACTCCACCAGTGGTATGGCCTTTACAGTGTTAAAAACAGGTGTTAAACCTTTCTTTTCTTTCTTTCTTTATCTTTGAACCTATTATACCTTGCGGTGTAAGGTCAGGAGTTAAACCCATGACGTTTAACATTTTAATTTTTTATAGCCGCTTGTTTCACAGCGCCCCCTACCACTTTGAAGAGCCTGGAGTCGCTGAGCAGCAGACAGAGGATGGAGAAGCCGGGCTGCTTGCTGGCGGGCAGAATGCCCAGGCCCGGAATGTCCACCATCTCCTTCTGCAGGTCCTCCGAGGAGAGTTCATAGTCCGACAACAGCTTCAGCAAAATGTCCAGACAGCCGCTCACCACTTGCCACTGGGAGGGAGAGGCGGGAGGGGGGAGGAGGGGGGAGGCGGGGGAAGAGATGAGAGAGAAACAAATTGGGCATGATATCAGTTGAATAGGAAAAATATCAAGAAGTCAAAATGTCAAGAGAAAACACTGTAAAAAATTTTTTTTAAATTAAAGATTTAGTGAGAATGCCAGAGCATACTTGTTTCAGTTTTGCTCCCAAATTTTCCCATGCTACTTCATTTATCATTTCAGTCTTCCAGAAATCCAAAAAGCACAGTATGGAAACATGCACACCTTACTAATAGTTGATGAACATACAGCTACTGTTTATATAGTGGTAAGTTTCCAAATATATGATCTACACAGGCAGACACATAAAATGGAAGTCTGTTTGACACACCTTGAGGTGGTCTTTCTACCGATTGGGAAGACACCTCGAGTGATTCTAGCTATGCATTGATGAGTGTCTTTATGGGAAAGTCAGCTTTCTCAAGGTCATTAGGATCCAAGTATAATCAAGTCCTCGACATCAATTTTGGGCAAACATTTGACAAGGCATTGTGAGAAAGAAAATCTAACTCAGTTAACAATAATCTGCAGAAAAAAAAAAATCTGTGTGGCAGCACATTAACATGCCCAGAGTGCTCCGATAGCGATGTGACCTAAATTGTGTAGAAGCAGGGGTTAAACCATAACGTTTAAAACTTTTTTTTTCAACACCCAACCAGAGTCCCATAAGACATTCAGCAAAACAGAAACAGTGAAACTGAGAAACTTCTCCCTGTACCTTTTCCTCAGGGACCTTGTACGCCCTGGTGTTGAATTTCAGAAGCACTGCATTCAAGATGAAATCCAGGTAGGGATCGAACCCGGGCGATCGCGTGCCGGCACCCAACCCCATGGGCACGGAGAACTGTGACAACGACCCCAAGAGTTCCAGGAACCCTCGCGTTAGCGGGAACTCTTCGTTTCGTGACTCGACTTCCTCCAGCTCCACACGTATGCCGCCTGGCTGGTCCGTGGCACTTGCTTGGGTCGGCAGGATCTAAAAGCAATACGGAATGGACATGTTTAAAAAAAAAAAAGAAGGTAAAAAAACCAATCATAGTTTGTCATATGACATAAGTTATATAATTCTTGACAAATATAAAATATTCACAAGAGCAAACAGATGCTGGGTGAAACCAAAAAAAAAAAAAATATGAACTTTTTTCACACCATCGATTGAAGTGCTTTAGAGCATTTGAAAACAGGATGGAGGAAACAAAAATTCTAATGAATTTTTACACAAAAGACATTAGGCAGGAGGAATAAAAACGTAGCATAGCAAAATTTGGGGAGATATTTTATTTTTTCAGTTGCGTTTTTGTTGTTGCTTTTTTTAAATAGTAGATGCTATTTGTTGATCTCATACCATACAACATTATCCCATAAAGTACAACAATATCACCTATAGTAATCATAAGGAAATTCGTTTCAACATTGGCGGTAATGGTTTGTGGATGCAAGTGCCCTTTGACCCCATTTCTAGCTGTACAGAAAGAGACTTTGGAAAAGGTGACAAAGGGGGATGGAAATATAAGACCTGACCACCCATACAGAACATGTCAAACAAACAAGCCCGCCCTTACTTGAGACGCTTCCAGGGTCTGCCAGATGGTGGCAGCAAAGACTGGCGTCTTGGCAATGGCGGCCAATGTACGCAGAATGATGGCCTTCAGACTGACGCCGACACTACAGCTCAACAGGCCAAACAACACCATCACCACTGACCACTGCTGGTTTTCGCAGAACGCTGACCGGCTCGTTTCGTCCTGTACAGAGGAAAGGAGAGGTGTTTTATAACATTGTAAAGCTTTTAAAAGATTTGTATTTTACTACCAAACACCACAAGGAATTTGCCCGTCAAACTATCATAAAAATCAACAATTGATAAAACAAAACACACAGACACATGCTCAAAGTCTTATAAAAATTGGGTAAATTTGTTGATACAGATAAGAGGTAAATGAATACAAGAAAAAAACCGAGGGTTAACACACTTTACACCTTGGCTAAGCATAAACGTATTCACGTGATGAGGAAACCCAATACTCAGACGGACTCTGTCCTGCCATTCTGAAATGTCCAGGCTCTCCTCAAGCACACACCAATAGCTATAATACCTTCTCTGTCATAAAAAACAACAGACAACTGAATCTATCTTGATCTCGGCTCGGAAACATTTCAACATAAATTTCTCTTGCATATCACACAACTTTATCGATCTTGATCTCAGCTCTCAAGCATTCAAACTTATTTTTCTCTTCCAAATTACACCACTTCACATCTATCTTGATCTCAAAACCCATTCCAACCTA
Source organism: Scyllaea pelagica (assembly GCA_031833965.1). Taxonomy (NCBI): domain Eukaryota; kingdom Metazoa; phylum Mollusca; class Gastropoda; order Nudibranchia; family Scyllaeidae; genus Scyllaea; species Scyllaea pelagica. The sequence goes on from JAUEKY010122022.1 coordinate 9,869, forward strand.
GATTTCTCTTACATCGCCACATAAGGTAATAGAGCAACAAAATGAAGGGAAGTAAGTCAGTATGCACACCTGCCAACCACTGGAAAAATAACCCAAAGCATTCCTTAAAAAAAAGATCAGAGCATTCCTTAGTGAAACAAAAGGAAAGAGTGGAAAAAGGAAGTGGAAAATAGGAGCACTACTTTAAAACCTTCATATACTGGCTATATACTATCAAAGCACTCTGCTTTTATTGGAGCACTTGGCAGGTCTAGGGGGCCACGGTGGCTCAGTGGTCATGGCTCTATGCACTGAAACGAAGCGACGTGGGTTCAAGTCCGGTCTTGGGAACAAAAAAATCACATAGTGATTTTTATCGCTAAAACCCCAAGAAGAACCCCGTATGCCACTCCCCTGATC
>JAUEKY010122133.1:0-26852 GCA_031833965.1 Scyllaea pelagica
TATATATATATAAATATATCTATATATATAAACAGATGGACAGATAAACAGAGAGAGAGAGAGAGAGAGAGAGAGAGAGACGTTTACTGGAAAAGAAAAGTAATCTGGAACTACTAACTTTTTGCATTTGCATCCCCTCAAAGAGAATGGTCCATGAAATATCTATTCCCCCCCCCCCCTCCCCCTCCCTTTTCAAAAAAAGAAAAAACGGATTCAAACAGTAGGTTTCTGCTATCAATCATTAGTGAATGGAAAAGTTGAAATGACTATGTAGGATTTGAAACAGCCTCTAAGAAATAGTTTGATCCATGTTCATATTATTTTGCTGTACAGGACCAGTACATGGTGATGCCAGACATTCCAGCATTCTCTCCAGTTGATACTAATGCTCAGGTTGTCTTGGATTCAAGATCAAGGAAATACCCATATGTTAAGAAGCACTTAACAACAACAGAAGGTAATGAAAATGTGTACAAATCTATTCTTTAAATTATCAAATGGGATTAAGAGCCTTGTGTTCTTCTGAACATAATTTCAAATGACACATTTTAACTATGCTGCTTTATGAATGTTTTTTTGACTTGTAAACGGAACGCTGCGCACACTTTCAAATGTTTTTCTTTTCGGGGTTTAACATAATATTGACATCAAGACAAAATTATTTGATAACCTTTTTTTCCTTATGATCACATTCATCTGTCATGAATGACAATTACCACCAAATTTTCTGATCCCATATATTAGAATGGACTCTACTCACAATGAGCACCCTAAGATTTGAGTATTTACTTTATACATCTGTTCAAATATCCTGTTTTTCATCAACTGAGTAATGGCACAATATGGGCTATAATTTTTTGTGATTCCTTAACAGGGCTAGCTTTGTGTTGCTTAATTTCTGTACTGTTGGATTTGTTTTTTTAATACTACTCTATTTGGTAGGTGATCGTTGCTAAATTGTGCCTTCTGCCCCAGAGGTTTATTCTCCTCCTCTTACATGGCCACTTGCTCTCTTAACACTCTCTGAATACTTTTGACAAAAACAAATCTAAGATGTATAGGATGTAAGGGCATGTTTAGAGTATCATAGCAATTAAGGGCCTTTTAAAGAAATGATAGCTTTCTCTTAAATGTCTTTTGTAAAGCTTATTTCCACTCTAATCAAGGTTAAGGTCAATTATTGAATGTATAAGAATATACATCATGAGGATGAAAGAAGTCTGGCAGTTCCTCGAGCAGTTGATTCCAAGAGTGAAATGAGTTCATACAGGTTTACTTCTTATGAAATCCACAATGCAGGTCCTATCTTAATAATTTTCTTCTTCTTGACTTGTAGTTACTTTAAGTTTTGAAAGGAGTAGATTGAGGTGATGAGACTTTCTTTTGTTCTTCTTTTGAAGTTTATCCTAATAATTATAATCAATATGACAGGCAATGTAATATTTCAAAACAAATTCTATGATTTCATATTTTTCAGAGATGAAAAAGCCTCGTGTTTCAACACTTGGAGTTCTCCCTGTAAGAGACAGGTGAGTCTACTTTTTTTCCATTTCTGCATTTATAGATATATATATTTTATCATTTGGTATTTTCTTTAATTGGTTTCTATTCAGTTGCTTAAATTTGCATAGACTGTTTTGAGAACAAGAAAGAATTTTTTTTTATTTGCTTTGTCTTAGATTTTACTGCTGTATTTTTCAAATTTAAATTCCTTTCTTGTCTAATCTTATGACTTTGGTTTATATCATGGATAATGAAAAATATTTTCGTTCATTCTTAACAACTAACATCAAATCAAGCTTTCAAATTAAGAAGTGGTGCACCTACCACTTATTTGCATAAACTTTCTAGAGATAAATCTTGTTTTAGCTTGCAAATACATATTGACTTTGTTTTTCAAATAGCATAAAATGTATTTCAATTTGTTCCTTTAAAACTCATCAGCCTTGAAATTCCCAATCTGCGGGTTGTTCTTGAAGGAGAGCCAGCTCTAACTGATGTCCAGGAGGTTTGTGTCTTTTTTTCCCCTGAATTTATCTGAGAAATATTAGTAGTATTTTTATTCATACTTATGAATATACAAGCATCTTGACAACAGAATAGACGGCTCAAAGCAAAATAGCCAACCTTTTCTGTGTCACCTGACCTCTGCAAGTAATAAGCATCAAACTATAGATTGTTTTGTTTATTTTGTTCCAAGAACAACTTTTCACATGAAGCCAAACATTTTTCTTGCAAGAAATTTGCTTTGTTGAGTGAGTTTTTATTAAAATTGGTTTAAACCAAAACCTCTTATTTTTCCCTAGGAGTTCAGGTGAATGATATTTTAATTTTTTTTGCTGGCTGAAGACACTTTGTTGCAGTGCTCATTTCTCTGGCTGGATGCCAAACTTATTCTTTTGAGGACTTAGATGATTGAATTGCTGACATATGACTTAAGATCAGCTTCCAACTTGCCTTTGCTATTTCAGGATCAACCTCGTCTAAAACTCTACAATACACCAGCAACATCATTCTTTGTTCCAAAGCTACAACTAGACAAGATGGATGAAGAGAGTAGTGAAAAAGTAAAGGGTGTTGTCCTGGATAAATCCAAAAGGGAGAAGGATGAGGGAGAGGATGAAGTTCCTCCAAAGAAGCCAGCTATTCTTCCCGGTATTGGAACAGCGGCAACTGTACATTATAGTGAACGACAAAAGCCAGCACCAAAACCGTCATATTTATATTCGTTAAGGAAGAAGTCAGCTAGTGAGTACATTTTTATGCATCTATCTTCAATAAGGTTGGATTTTATGAGGGTTTAGTCAATGAAACATTTACAAATAAGTCCCAAAATTTCTAAGTTATTTACAGACTTTCTTTCTATGCTGGATTTCAGCATACCACTGCAAAAGCATCTTTGTCATTTATCATAGTCAGCTGTGTGTTCAAAATAGTGATGTAATGCCAATCCTCCCTATACCAGTATTAATTGTTTGAGATCATACAATTATAAATCTACTTTTTATCAATAAAAAGTTTGTTTTCTTCTTATCTTTATTTGTTACATTGCAACATCAATTAGTTTACAAGTCAGAAATTGGAAAAACAGATTAATGAGTCCTAAAATCTGCTGAAAAATAAAAATTTTTCCTTTTGAGTTATCATAATAATGACTCTAATACCTCATTTCTATTCCACCCTATTGTTTCAAAATGTTCAAGCTGATATTACACCTGAAGTCTATTTATCAGCACTGGATGTTGATATAATTGTTGCGGCTGTCTGGTTATTTAGGTTGATAATGTCACTTTTAAAAACTGCTGGTATTGCCATTGATGTTAAATACCACTACTAAAGGTTTATCTCTCCATTGAAGGTGAAATACTCAAACAACCTAATATTTCATAGTTAGTCTGATTTACTTTCAACTTCTAATGTATTTGATTTAGACAAGGGGCAATGTGATTTGTCTCTCTCAAAAGCACTATAGTTTTCAATCATATTTCTTCATTTTCATAAATTGTTATACTTCTCCATCAAAACAAAAACAAAAAAAAACTTTCTACTTGACAGAAGCCAGGGAAAAAGAGATGGAGAGAGCTGACACTGCCCAGAGTTTCCAGTCTTCTCTGATGAGTGGGGAGATAACTCTGCCAGATGAAAATGTTTTCAACCGCTATGATGAGGCCATTGACCACATAAATGATGAATATGATCCTGAAAATGTAGAAACAATTGTTGGTGGTGCCACAAAATCTCAAACTAGTATTGCATCTAGAGAGGGATCGGTAAGAACTACTGATTGTTGACATGTAGAAAAGTATGTGAAAATAATTATCATCCTGGAAGTAACCAAATGGTGTTATCGGGAGTGGATAGGAGAAGATGTTGAGGGAGGGACACAAGCTATTGGGAGGTGTATATTTAGGTTGATCTTATTGAGATCTTTAATGTTTAGCCTTTTTTTCTATAAAGATGTTTATTTTCATGATCAATTTTGAGTGCAAATGTTACATAGTATGAGGTGGAACAACGGAATTCTCTTGAATGCCATATTGTTTGTTTGTTTGTTTTCTCCTCCTTTGACCTTAGGGAACTACCAGATTCACCCTCTTGTCATTTGTTACTTTTTTCACATATAAGTTAATTATTGGTGCTTTGAGGAATAATATTAAAAAGAATTGACAATTCTATTTTTCCTGTGACCCTCATCACAATTCAATTCTCAAAACCTGTTGCTCATATTCTTAACTTATTGCTCATATTCTGAAATCACTCAGATGAAATCTGTGAAGGAGCTCCTGGATGAGGCAAAAAGAATATCAAGAGCAGATTCAGTTCCAATTTACAAGCAGGAGGGGGAGAAACAGGAAGCAAAAGATACGTTGGAAGTGACTACTGGTAGGAAAGGAAGAAAAAGTGCCAAGTCAACAAGATCTTCCAAATCAGCAAAATCTGGCAAAGATGGAAAAGGCAAAGGTATACCTCATAGATTCTAGGTGTTATCTTTTTTATATTGTAGTTATAATCAGACTTGGATCACACAAGCATGTGGTTTGCAACTTGCTTCGCAGCATAAAAATGTAGGCAACTCTTCCCCAAGTCAAGGCAGGTTGGTCGATGTGGATTATTCTGCATGCTTACAAGTGACTGCAGGGAGTGTTTATTGAATATTCACACATGTTTACAATTATCATGTTGAGGATATAAGGGATAATGATATTGAATTAAGATGGACTTTGTATACACTGACAAATAATGGAATGGAAATAAAAAAGACTGCAATTGGTTATAAAAGTGCTTGAGCAATACAGTCCAAGAATTAAAGTTGCAAAAGATTTGTTTTCTTTAATGTGTGAAGCTGAATATCACAAAATTATGTCAATTCTTGTTGGGGAGACTTGGCCCCTTTTTAATCTGTGAACATGAAAGCTCACAGCACTGAAACAACTCTGCTTTACATTGTCAAGCCTCTTGAATCAAACGAAAATACATTCTTGCTACCCATATATTTCGTATTTCTATGCAGCATCTGAGCTGAGAGCTGCTATCAATGATAACTGTAGGAGGGTCTATATCATAATGACTAGTTGATAAAGGGTGACTTCAAATAAATTTGAAATCATTAAACAGCTAGGTAGTAACTGCTGAAATATATTCTACTTTTTCTTTTTCTCTTTTTTTTCAGATCGAAAGAAGTCTACAGCTGGTGAGCCAGTGGAACCAAAGAGAGGGGAGAGAACTGTAGATGAAATCATTGCCAGTCTCAAAGACCAGACAGCATACAATGTGTAAGAACTCGCTCTGGGTAGGAACAGAAATTTTCCGAACTGAAGTGCTCTCCTCAAAGTGTCAAGCTGGGATGTAATATTTCAGTAGTGTCTATGAGATTTGGATTTGCTATGAGCTCCTTGTCTAACATGCACCAAGTACCCAGTCATATGCTTTGGTTTAATCAGCTTCTTCCATGCTTATTCTCAACAGAGATGTCCTCTTCTTGTACAAAGAGGAAATTTTGTAATGATGCTTGAAGATGATAGGCATTCAATTTTAGTGAATTTCAGAGTCCTAGATTGATTCATCTCTACCTTGGTTACTATGAGATTAAATGAACATGATATAATGAATAAAAATTTGAGTTGAATTTCTCAGTCTGGAACAGTCTCAACAATTGCTATTGTCCTGTTTGTCATAGCTCTTTGCATACTGACTGTCCTTTTTTACTTCTGTTGTTCTATCGTTTCTATCAAAGATGTTGTGAAAACACAATTGTCTGAATATGTTGATAATTTGTAATAATGCATTTATTAACCAACTTACCTATAGTACCAAAGGGTTGTATTGGATTAGATAGATTCTCTGTACCAAAGCTTTCCTGAGGGGTTTGTCATGCATTTTTTATCTTTATTATTCCCTTTTGCATTATTTCTTTTCCAGAGAAACAGAAGCTGATAGAAAAATCAAAGAGATCATGAACCGTGTCATTTCAAGATCCACTGCTGTGCTAGATTCAAACCTGGAAGAGAAGGAAGGTGAGCGCTAAAAGCATTGTCTCCAGAAATTCTGTTAAGACCAAATATAAAATTTTTCCTTGTAGGCCCCTGCAACGAGAGCATAAGCTGGGCTCAACTTTTTTTCTAGCAGTTGAAATGATTGTCTATATATTAGTAAGGGAAATGCTTTAAGAAATTAAGTGTGTTGTACCATATAGCGTGACTGTCATAATCTTTATCCTACCTAACCTGTAGATGACTCAGATGTGGCTGTTGATGAAGAGGATGCAGTGACCCTAGCGAGTGAGGCCCAAGGAAGCCTGACCCTAGATACGGAACTGGCAGTCGATGGGCAAGACATCCTCATGCAAGACAGCCCAAGGGAAGGGAGCATAGCTGGAGCTTCAGGTAATTTGGATTCTATTGGTCCCTACCCTTAGATTTAGAATCCCATCTATTTGAGCCGAAACTATCTGTCTGTAGCTGTATCTGTATCGTTCTTTTAAAACTGGCTCAATTTTGTGCATTGATCCTCAACCATGCTGTAGAAGATGATTATGGGGTTGTTTTCAACTTGCTGTGGAGAGATGGAAGTGTTTCAGCATTGCTCTTTTCAATCTTTCTCTTTTGATGAATGAGTTTTCACTTCCAAATTTTTTGTCTCTTATCCTTTCAAGTTTTATCAAGGTCTTACATTTGGTATTAACTCTCAAAAACTGTTTTTCATCTTCAAACAAGCATAGAAGTTTACAGAGTATAGGACGATTATATTGTCATTAAGCTGAATTCATTTCACTCTAGTGAAGAAAAACCTGTTAAAGATAACTTTTTCTATCCCCTGTTCTTATCTTAATGCACTCAAAACTATGTGTCTAAAGTTGTGATGGTAATGTGAATTAAAGATAGATATATCATTTTGATGATATCTAAATTTTTTTCTGTTGGTATTTCTATTTTTTTAACATGATGTAAAGATTTAATGCCTGCTTCTACACAGTTAAGGTCACATCGCTGGCGGAAGACTCTGGACAAGTTAACGTGCTGCCACACAAAGATAAATGGAGAACTCACACGAATATCTCACCAAGTCACATTATACTGACACCAGGCCAACCAGTCTTAACGCTGTTCCCATAATGCTGAACGCCAGGTGGGCAGCTGCTTAAAAAAATGATTTATACGACTTACGTATGTCATGGCATGGGAATCCAACCTGCCACCTACCGGTTACAAGGCAGATGCTCAACCAAGTGTGCTAACGAAGCCGGTTTATTTCTATTTAAGCTGGAATAGAATTAACAAGTTGTAATACAATTCAGTTTTCACCAAGCCTGTTTTATGAAATGGTACCAAGTGATCTTTTTTTACTTTGCAGCCAACAGTTTAAGCATGATTTTGCTAACCTTTATTCATCTCTCAACCAAATGTTATCACAGTATGAAATTTGATGCATTCTCATTATTTTTATTTCAATTTCCCTACTCATAAAAAAATGATTTAAAATGTATGTATTCTATATAATTTTCCTTGCAATCCTTTTAAGTTGATCATCCAAATACATATGATTTGATTTGTGTCACCTAAGCTGGCTAGTTGGAGCAAAAATGACATATACAAGGGTTCCTTCATCAGATGCAACTCAATATAATGTTTATATAACATGACTAAGATGCCTGTAGTGGCCAAGCAGCGTATCTTTGTAGATATGGCTGCAAGTCCAATCTCAGGCCATGTTAAAATTTTGTTTGATCTCCCAAGATGTATACCTCATGTGTAGTTTCTTTGAGTCATTCAAGAGTTGACACAGTGGGATAGCCACCTGCTTAACTTAATCTCTTGGCTCAGAGCTTTCCTGACTTTTGTTTGACATCAGATTGGGTTTGTACTTTTTGAACCATTCTGGTGTCAAAAATTATGTCGGGTCCCTACTCTGCCCATTGGGTGGTACAAAAAGGAACCTGATAACAAAACAATACAAGAATGACTAAGATCTATAACTCCCTACCCATCATACATTTAACAGATGCTTTCAAAGAATCCATGAAAGATGTGAGCTTGCTACCGACTCAAACTGTTGCTGAGGAAGAAGAGGGTAAATTATGTTTTTGTGTGAATGTTTTCTGTGGATTGTGAATTTCCTCATATGAATCTATTAAATATGACTTTTGTTTAAAGTTCTGTGTTTAATGTTTCTAACAGGATCTCATTTAATGTCAGTTAAGATGTATGAACAAATGACCTAGTAAGAATATTGTCTCATAGTTATTTTGTGCACAGTGGGCTAGCCACCTGCTTGTCTTGATCTCTTGGCTCAGAGATTTTCCTGACTTTTGTTTGATATCAGATTGGGTTTATACATTTTTACACATTCCGGTGTCAAACATTATGTCGGGTCCCTACACTGGCTTTAGTCGGTACTACAGGGAACCTGATAAACAAAACAGTTATTTTTTTATGTGATAGGATGCACTTTACCTACAACTTGAGAGTTAACAGCTAATTTTCTTTCAGCTGGTAGTTTCACAATTCCTCTTTTAGAAAATGATGAAGTTCTAGAGGTGGAAAGTGCTTTGAAAGGTCTTGTTCAGCTTGTAGATAACTTCAATAGAAACTAAAAAGCCATTGCTGATCAAACAAATTAAGAAGAAATCACTGAAGGAGAAATTGTATGTTCATTGATCAAGCTTAAAGTGTTCTAGCATATAAGATGCCATTGACTTGTCAAATATGAATTCTTAAATGGTCATCTTTATTGCCCATTCATATGAATGACTTTAAATATTAATATTCTTTATTCATTTATAAAGAAATATTGCAGCACTGTTTTTATTTTACAACATCAATGTACTGAACCTTTTCCATTGTTTAGAGACTTAAAAGCCTCTTGTGTTCCTTATAAGCATTCAAAAAGTTGCATTTACAACTTTACAAAGCTTGTCTAAAAATCTCAACGCCTTTATTTTACTCTTCATCATTTACAGATTGACTTTTGAAAATTCTCTTTCTAAATGAAAATTTTATATTCAATGTGTACAAGTTAATGTATGCAGTGTGTATAAAGTTTTACAGAATTAGTTAAATATTCATGTAATATCAGCTCTTTGAATGAAGATCTTTGATGTTTGTTTTTTTTTCAACCAGGACAATCCATGACAACAAGAACAACAGAAACAATGGCTGCCATGGCTGAGGAGATTGAGGTATGTCTTGATAAACACTTTACTTTCATTGATTTTAGGAAGTCAAATATGTCATTGAAATGAAAATTCTGTTAAGGAGTAGAATTCTGTGCTCATGGTATTTTGTGGTGGTGATGTCAAAATCTTTGAACTTTAAATTGATTAAAACACATTAAAAAAACTTTCAAGAAATTTTCCAAATGGTGAAAAGTGCAATGTTACAGAAGAATTCTGTAAGAAGTTCTTTTTCTGATTATATAATGATATGAAAGAAATGTTCTATCCATTTTATCATTTAGTAGAGCATGATATGCGAATGTTACAAAAGGAGAAAATTACGTTTTGAAAATACCCAATAAGTACTCTGCCAATGGTTGGTATTAACGGAAAACTCTATCCTTGTTTAAGTGTGATCCCAAAAGCAGAAATTAATCAAATATTACTCATGTTCCCTAAAGAAACTTAAATCAACCATATTTCGTACAATTTTATAAGAAAGAATTTGAGCCAAGATGATTGTTTAGAGTAAGGAAATAAAGGGGCAAGATAATATTGAATAGGAAGACTGGATAACTAATAGGGGCCCCAACATTGAACTGTCAAGTTAGGATTAGCAATGGATATGACCAAAATGACAGAGTTTACAAAAATGAGTGAATTCTCTTTGCTTAATCTCAGGAGGATACAGCTGGCCAGGAACCCGTTCAGGCTGATGAGGCTGAAGAAGAGGAGGAAGACATTCTCATGCCATGGGATATTCAGCAGGTAAACATGATTCCTCATTTTCTTCTTATGGTTCTCATCTCTTGTAGGAGACTTCTTAGTTTCTCATGAATGAGCAATTAAGATAGAAGAAGGGCATGAAAGTTGTGTTGCATATCAGTGAGTTATATCACTACTGCATTCCTCCATTCAACTAATGTGGAGTAACTATCATTACAATGTCACAGTAAATGAAGAGGTGTGTGATCAGTTGATTAAATGCTTTTGTATTTCTTTTTTATTATTATTTCATTCAAAATATTGTACATTTTTTCAAATTTTTTTCATTGAGGAAATAATAGGAGCAGGACTTATCATTTTGTTTTAGCATCATCTAAGAGGTTGATAACTTCTACTGAATAAAAAGGTCACAACACCTATCATACATTTATTCATAAATCAGACACTTAGCAGTGTCTAAACCAACTTAACTTATTTATGATAATGACTGTTATTTTGCAATTCAATACTCCAAAGTATTCCATCAAAAATATGGTTCTCTAAAATTTAGGTACAATATACCATGTTTCAACAAAATAATGACAACCTTAACCACATTGGCAGTAATACTTAGTTCATATACTTCATCCACTATGACTTAATACCTGACTTCCCCACATCTGTATAAGATGTTTGTTTTGTCCCTTTTATTACTTTTACTACTCAAAATATAGCTGTCTCTATTCTTACATTTTTTTATAATTCAATAGCCTTTTTTTTCACTTTAGCTCTCATTGTCTTTAAATATGCTTTTATTAAGCAAAGTTCAAAAATAGAATTTTAAACCAACTTTGTGTGTGTTTCAGGCATGGGAAGATCTTTTGGCTCCGCCAGAGGCTTCAGCAGAAGACATCCTCAGTGTCCATGGAGAGCTCAAGGATATACATGAGAAGACCCACCCGGCACCAGACACAGGAGCCAAAACTAATGTCTATGCACAGTCTTTATCTTTCCTGTCCTCCTGGGCTCCTGCAGGAGCAAAGAGAGAGACACCTGTGATCAAACCTGGGAAGGAGTTTGCGACCAACAACATCCACCATTTCTGTAAAATGACCAATGAATACCAACTTCCGGATGAGCTGATGCATGTCGGGAGGAAGTACCATACACCAGACAAATACCCCAGTGTTATGCCTCAACAACCTTACAGGGTGTGTCTTTGTCTTATTTCCACAATCTGGTTTGGACTATTTAAATTCATGCAGATTATTGTCAGTCATGTTGTTCTTCTCATTTAATCAGTCCTCTTCATTTCTCAAAATTCAACAATCAACAATTTCCATGAATGGGAGTGATCATGAAGACATATACTGAGATTTCAAATGGATCTCAAGAGTTTTAGAGTCTTTATTGTGTTATTACAATAATTCAAATATATTTCAACTGATTTCATCATTTTATAGAAAATTAAGAATTTTGTGACGATGGATGTTTCAATCTTTTTGCTTTGATCGAAAAGATTTGTTTTACCTAATGTAATATTTGATGATGACTGTGAACATGCAATTGATAATTTTATTTGCTTCTCTCTTTGTAAAAAGAATTGTTGAGTATTTCAATTTAGTGTTTGCACTGTTATTTATTCTTTATTACTTTAATAAGCCTTTTTTTCACTGTCCACATATCACATTAAAAAGTTCAAGCCTGGTGAGCCTATTCTGGAGGAGCGAGAATCAACTTCTACCAGTTCCGAAGCAAGGCTGGAGCAAGCTGCCCACAGGGTTGTCACTGAGGCCAACAAGCTGATGGACCCAGACAGCTTGTCAGGCTGGAGGGGGAAAGCTGCAGGAGTGGTGAGTACAATAGTGTCCAGCTAAGAGCTTTTCACCTAAGAGCTTGGTCTTGAGTGGAAGTAGGAATTTCTCCTTATAGATTTTTTTCAAAGTTCTCAGTCTTTTAAGTTGATTTGATTATACACTTGAAATAACCTCCAATAACTCTACGAGTCTCTGTTTGTGTTGAATTCAAATGATATGCCTGTGACTGTCATTAATTTATCTTTAAGCCTCTTTAATGACACTGGATTACACCAACTGAATACAATACATTCATCAACTGCTGTGGATACATCTTTTCTTCACAAATTCAAGGGATTGATAGGCAGAAGATTTGTAAAACAACCTCTTCCTATTGTTTATACTAGCACCGTCAGTCTCTTAATTTGGAAGTGAAAAAATGCTCTGTTGAAGTAAGAAAAAAGCTTGTATCATTTCATTGTCACAAACGGCTTTGTGGTCTAGTAGTAGACTCTTTGGGCTTGTGATTGTGAGATCGCGGGTTCAATTCACCCGTCTGAGACAGCACAAGGTTAGTCCTTGGAAAAGGCTCTTTACTCGCATTTTCCCACTCCACTCTGGTGTAATTGAATACCTGACCATTAATAGTGTTGTCCCTGTCTGGAAAAAAATGTACTAGTGCCTAGCAGGCTGCCTGTCTTATCCTATTTGTTTCATGTTGCTATTGGTTGGGGACCCCTTATAAAGCACTTTGAGCACGTTTAGTATATTTTCGCTATATAAATGCTCTCCATTTAAACAAAGACTATTGCTAAAATTGATATGATCATTTGGCTTCTCGAAAACTCTTTCAATGTCATTTTGAAACACACCCTTCCATCTTCCTTCACAGCTTGGAGATCTGGACATGACCCTGGCAGGAAATGCAGTGGAAATCAAAACTGATGAGTCACAAGTCTACTGGAACCCTGCCCCTCCTAAGCTGGGGGCTGCCTCCATCAAAGTCAGAGAACTCTTGTTTGCTCAGGTGAGATGTAACAATGTTAAAAGATTGGCAACTAGTGCCCATTGCAACACTTCATATACCATATCACAGGCAGAGGGCTCTGGACAAAATTAGCATGCTGTCACACAGAGGAAAGCAGAGAGCTCACTCAAATATCTCCCAAGTTGCAAAACACAGACCCAGTGCCAACCAGTTTTAACAGTATTTCCCATAACACCAAATGCCAGGTAGGACAGCTGGTGAATTGCTGAGTTATACATCTTTGGCTTGACGAGGCCAGGACTCAAACCCAGCTGCAAGGCGACCCTATACCAATTGGAGCAACAGCACTGATAGATCAAGAGTATTTTGTACTGTGGTACAATTAATTCCATTAAAATGAATATTTTTCCACTTTTAGTTGGTTTAAAAAATGTTTTCATACGAAAAAGAGTTTTGTCTCTTACAGAAGATGAAATTGAACGAAATTTTTATGTCTTTATTTGATGATAAATTGCCTTATTTATTGTTGTGATAATTTTCTGTAGAATAAAGGTTTGTAATTAACACAAATGCAACTTGCCGGAAAAGAAGTGGATATTGTTTTTATAGTAGTTATGAGAGGGTAAATGACCTTTCTAATGTTGTGATAAATTCTATTTGAAAGCTTTTTGAAAAACATCTTATCATCTTGTTTTCTCTACCCAGTACAACATTGAGGAACTGGATGAGTTTGGGAGGGTAAAACCAGCGGCTGCGCTGGATGAAGAGAGTGAGAGCAGTGAAGAGGAAGAGGCACCAGAAATGGCTCCAGAGGACAAGGAGGCCTTGGAAAGGTCAGATACTTGTAGATCTCTACCGCACAAACTAAGAAGCTTATGACTGAGACTAGGGCATTGATTGTCATCCAATAGAGAACTGGGACAACTTAGAGAACTTACATAATATCATCGACCACACGTTATACAAAGAACAGTTCAACATCTAACAGCCTGAAAGGGAATAAAGACATCCACAAGGACTGGGGGTATTTGCAAGATAGTCATGCTTAGGTTACCAAAGAAAGGTGAGAAAAAATGTGGACAAAAATATAATTTCACTTATGGAGGAATCTAACACTACTTTAATTAACACTTTTTCATAAGATATCTGTTTTTAGAGAATTCCTCTAACTTTGAATTAGTTAGAGTAAAGAAATCCTCACTTTTTCATTCAAGCTTCCATATCTAATTTTACAATTTCCAGAACTCTATTGAAACGTCACAACTCTGCAGAGACTTTGACAATGTACAGTCGAGAGAAAATGCAAAGTAAGTGACTTTATGAATAGTCTTTTTTTTGAAGATATTTTGAAAATATAAATATTAAAGATGCAAGGAATTAATGGGATAAGTTATTGTGAAAGTATCTTCTTTATGGACTTTTTTTATGTTTCAATCATAATTAGTTTCAGGAGCTGTTTCTTTTAGCAAGCAGCCTTGAATAAAACAAATGTTTCAAGGAGGCTAGTAGTGAAGGAAAAAAGAGAAAAATGTGGATTGCGTCAAGAAGTTTGCATGTTAAGCAATCTTCATTGAATGATTTGGCCCAAGTTCCTATCCATATCTCTTTTTTAACCTATTTCACCATGTCACGTAAGTTGTCATTTCCATAAACAAGATGAAAATACAATGGCAAAAAGGGACTTCAAAAGAATAAAAAGAAGACCCAAAACAAAGGAATGAAAGGAGGGTAATTGATAGCAAATTAGTAACAAAGGCTGATAAGGTACCTATCGAATCAGGGTTGCTTGTCCTGGGTTTAATTCACTTATTTAGGACAGATCACATTGTAGTAAGTCTCAGCTACCCTAATGAGAGCAGCTGACATATGTTCCTCTCTTAGGTATTGTCACTCACTACTACTGTATTCTAGACATATCCCAGAATTATTTTTGACAATTAATGTGGATATATAAAACATGATAATTTCTTTAAAACATTTTCACTCACTGCTGTATTCCCAACATATCCTGAATTGATTTTTACAATCAATGTGGATATTTCAAATAAGCGCACACAGCTGTTTAAAGAGATTTTTCAGAGATTATTTATGGACCTTCTAAGAGTTGTATTACATAAATTGAATGCCTCTTTTAAATTCATGCTGTATCGGTAATTTTTTTCTTGTAAATTTTAACATTGATGACCCAAAAATTTTACACATGTCATACCCATACCTTGATCCACCCCTTCTATTTCCATCTGACAGGTTTCTTTGAAAGCAAATCCCGTGAAACTGAGCCCCAAGATGTTACTGATTCAATTGAAGCAGAAGTCATGGTGGAGGAGGATGAGATGGAGGAAGATTCAACTCTAGCGGATACTGTTACTGAGAGGGAAACATTGGAGAGGGAAGAAACTCTTGATACCCAGGGTAACCTTGATGCGGAGATTCAATCTGAACAAGTGTACAAGAAAGAGGAGCCCGTCATTCTAAAGTAAGTTACTGATTTTATCTACTGTTTGTTTGTCTAGAATTATATGGTATATCTGGATAGTTGTAAATTTTTAATGCATTATGGATAATATGCTCTGTGGTAGGCCTACAGTTTTGTTTAAAACATCTTATTGTACCAGAGTCTCTTTTCCATGTTTCTTATTCTATGTATCAAACTGCGACTGTTACTTTTTGATGAAAATTAAACAAATGTAACATATCATCTTTAAGTCTAGCATTAAATGACATAGAAAGATTTTTTTGACAACTTATGTAGCCTTTTAGACATTTGAAAAGGTTTTTTAAATGATCTTAGCACTAGTTAAGATTAGAGTAATTTACTTAGAATGTTTTAAGGCAGTCATAGCAGTTTTTAAAGCCCATGGTGACCTACACAAATATAACAAAAAATGTTTTGTCTTCACTTTTTTCCTCTTTTGATAAGAAATGTGAAGAGTTAATGAGTCTATAAAACAGTCCTTGATATATGAAAAAAGAAAATGTCATATCATATATTTCTATTGATGAAATTGTTAGACACCTTTAACCATTCAATGGGAATGAGTAACTAAACTCAGTGCTAGGTAGACAAATTATAAAAGTCAAGTTGGTATGTATATGCTAACAAGAAAGCTGTTAAAATTACAAAAGCACCAATGTTATATTATTGCACTTTTGTTTGAAAAAATGGTTAATTTGGCTATGGATATCATTGGAATACCAAGACAGCTTTTGATTGAATGTACTGTTGATAGCTTAGATACTTTATCTCCCTCAAAGCTTATTTCTTATTCTAAAAGGCTAGACCTATTACTTACAATGTCTAACTATTTGCACAGACGTCCAACCACAGCTCCCAGATTGGTCTCTGAGGGTGATGACACACTGATGGTCCCTCAGGATTTCAACACTGCAATGCATGAAGTGAGGCAACAAAAGCATTCTAAAGAGTTGTATTTTTTATTTAATTTCAGTCTAAAAGTAATATTCCAGATCAACCTTACTGAACCTGGCCCTTTGAATTGCCAATATCAAGGTTTTCCTGCAATTAATTCACTTGACTTAAATTCTGTCCACTCTACCTCCTTAACTACTTTTGTCATGCTTTGTGTTATTTTGTGCTCTTTTCTCTTTTCTATATTTTGAAATTGTGTTGTGTAGGATCAATACCGTTGTAATAACCTCATGACCTGGGAGGGGGGGGGGGGGTATTTGGGGGTGTTGTTTTGTTTTTTTTTTGCAAACAGAATCCTTGCCTGACAGCTCAGCAATCATGAGAAAATTGTTTTATTTTCTCTGTCTGCTTATAATGCAAACATCAGTAGACTGTGAATTTCTAATATTTTTTCTTCTCATACAGATTTTGGAGCAGAAAAAACTTCTGGAGAGAGCTAAAAAACAGATAAGAGTTCAGGAAGCTTTTGATGAACTGGAGAAGATGGAGCAGGAGGAAAAAGAGGAAGTAAGAGGGTTTGACTCTATGCCAATTCAAAATCTGCTGTTTTTTCTGTTGTTTCACATAGTTTGAAGGAGGATCATATGGTTACACTACTGACGTAAACTAAAGGGATATGGGTTTAAACCCACGATACTTCACACACTGAGGCACATTTTGCTATATTATTGGGGGTTTTTTTTCATATCCAATTTGATTGTACTGTTCTGGTAACATTTGAATATGTAGACTAAGTAAGTCTCATACCTAAAACACTACTTATCCCATTATCTGGAAAAAATTTCTTCAGAGAAAAATATTAATAACGAAATAATTTTTATTTTCTAGCAGATGAACCAAGATCGTGCAGAAGAAATCAATGAAGAGGCAGAGATACAGCCTGAGAAAAGTGGTAATAATTTTTAACATCATATTTTTGTGCATGCTGTTTATCATTAAGATTCAATATTATAATTAAAAAGTGCAAAGAAATGAGTTATGAAAAGAACATTTCTTCCCCTTTTTGATTTTGAATGCAGACAGCAAGAAAAATTGATGAGAGTCATGTGTAGAAATATATGAGAACAAGTAATTTGTAGAAAAAAATTATAGAATGGGGAATTCCTTATATATTTGTGAAACATCTCGCCAAAGTGTACTAAAGGCAGTTTAATTTTTGTTTTGTTATTAGTTCCCCTTTGTACCGCTCATTGGCCGTGTAGGGACCCAACATAATGTTTGACACCAGAATGTGTCAAAAAGTACTAACTCAACCTAATATCAAACAAAAGTCAAGATAGTTCTGAGACAAGAGATTAAGAAAAGCAGGTGGCTAGCTTACTGTGCAGCAATATGATAGAAATGTTTTTTAAAATGTTTCTACCTTCTTTTTTCATGCATTTTAGTGGAAGAAGAACTCACACCAGCAGAGCAAGCTTTGAGGGCAGGAAGAAATTATGTGATCCTTCCAAAGAAGTAAGATCTGTTGGGCTTTTGAATTAAGTCATTGAATAAGAATATGATATCATGGATTTAAGATGAAATACAAATGTGTGGATAAGAAATATGCATCTTATATACCTTAGAAAGACAATGTATTGATTGTATTTGCATTAAAATCAGTTACACTTGAAGTATATTTTTCCCATGAAGAAAAGGATCATGAGTAATTGAGGATTGCGGTAGGATGCTCTTGTTAATATCTATATTGTTTTCAGCATTATGTTCTTAAGGAGCTAAGATTGCTTCATTAAATCAATCCAAGTTGTATTTTGAAAGCATAAGTGTAAACCTTTAATTGAAATATTCTACTTTTATTCTTTGATAGAGTAGAATACACTTATATGATATATATTAAGATTGATTGAAAAGGACATTCACTTTTTACATTTTGCTAAGCTTTATCAGTATAATTCTAAAGCACACCAATCTGTCTACACTTTTTGTTCCTTATATTGTTTAGGAAGAAGAAGAAGAAAGGGCGCCGGGTGGTGGACATGGCAAAGATTGAAGCAGTAGAAAAGTTCCTGGCCACCAAACCAATGGTCAGACTGACCAGGCATGAGTCCATGCCCAAACTTCACAGGGCACTGGAGAGAGACCTCAGGGTTCCTTGGTAATAACAAGTAGTCCTCAATAAATTATTCCAACCATCAGTATAATGGGGCTAAGATTTGAATGGACAATTGTATCTCTCTCTGGAAGCTCAAAAATTGAATGCTCATGAATTACACTTGCTGGCTTCTCTTTAACATTACTCATTTTATCATGGATAATCAACAAACGTTATGACTGATAAGGCTTTCACAGTCTTTTATGCTTTGATATTTACAAACTAATAACTCCAAATGGCAGCAAAGAATTTTTGGTGTTTTTTTTTTTCCTTTCTTGTGCAGGTTTGCTGCAAGGGCAGTGTAGATGCGATGGAGTAGTTTAAGCTGAACTTTCATTAAATCATTCTTAGCATTACTCTATATGGAACTATTCATATGGGTCTTCAAGTAACTTTTCAAATGACCCTTTGAATGAGGCTATGTGCTAAGATGTTACAGTTAGTGTATTTTTTCTCAGCCTTATAGGAAAGTGGGGGGGGGGGGTTTAAATGCTTTTGTTATCTTTGTATTATTTTCTATTGACTTCTTTTTAATTGTTAAACAACTGTTGTGTCAATGAAAGGTTGCAAATTATAGACAGAGGTCAGGTGGAAGAGTTCAAAATTCCAATGAAATGAAATAATAAGGTTGAAACCATCGAAAAGATTTTCATGCATGGAGCATATCCATGAACGATTGAAAAATTGCAATCTAGCCCCCTGCATTTTTCAGGTGGTGTGTCTTTTCTTCTTGGCTTGTTTGTGTTGTTTTTTTCCCCTCCAATCATTGAATTGATATTCATTCCAGGCATATCCGAACTCACAGATCCAGCATACCTGACCTGCTGGACTTTGAGGAGTACAAGACAAGGAAGAGAATACCGTAGGTTTACATTCTTCAAATTTATTCTGTATTGACAAAACTTTAGATTCTCTACAGTCTGCGCTTTCAATGCTCTTTTTTTATCACTCTGGTTCTAAAGTTCATTATTGTATTGATCAGCCTGGTTTCGATTTGTTTTGTCTTAAGATTAGATTTGGGTTGGGTTTGTTTTTTGTTTTTTTTGCTATATCTACATGATTTAACTTGATCAATAATTCTTGATGAAGTAATAAAATGGTAATGAAGGAAAGTTTTGTATAATTTTTGCGAATTAAAACTCATTTCTTTTTCTTTTAATCAGGAAATATGAGGACGAGAGAGAATGGGTCCGGGGTATCTGGAACAACTGGTTTGACCAGGTGTTTCCTCCTACACCAGATGTCTCTGAAGGAGAGGAGGAGGCAGAGGAGGAAGGAGATGACAAGGAGGATAAGAAGGAAAAGAAAATGTTAGTTTAACTAACTAATGAACAAGAAACATGAAAAAACATTTGATCATGGCCAACAGGATCTAAATATGGAATGCCACATTGTATGACAAAAATAGAAGCAGTTTTTGGTTTATCAATGATAATACGCTACTTTTAATATAAACTCAATGACTAGATTGATGTGTAAAAAGGCAACTTGGGACCTGAGTCTGAACTGATTTTCATTAGTGTTTCTGACATGGTAGTATATTTTTCAGCTTGCTATATTTGTTAATTAGTGCTTTTACAAATGAGATTAAGTTTAAAGAAAAACAAAATCAATATTCTAAGAAGAATTTAGAGCAGGAATTTTATGGATGTTGATTTCAAGTTTTCTCACCACACTCCGATAAGGCTATGAAATAATTTGCATTTAGATAACTGTTGGTAGAAAATGTTTATGTTCTATCGTTATCTTATATTTTATTCTTAGAAAAAAGGAGACCATATCCGACATTCTTGCTCAAGATATTGAAGCCATTGAGCCATTAGTGGATACCTCAGAAAATGCTGAAATTTATCAGGTAAGAATCTGTGAGCTCTTGAGATCTCATTGTATTTCTGTTCTTCAATTTATATGCTTTCTTGTTGAAAAATATTTTATTGTACCCCTACTGTATGAGACATTATTGACTTGTTTTTGTTTCCATTTTCAGTTCACATAACTTTCAATGAATGTGTTTTAACTCATACAAAATATTAAATTCTGCTCAGTGATGAACAAAACTGTGCTCTGTCTGTGTGTGTGTGTGTGTGTGTATGTGTGTGTGTGTGTGTGTGTGTGTTGAAATTCAAATGATTTTTTCCTTTCAACTTGATTTCCCATGACTCAGATTCTGACAGATGAAATTGACAAGCTCACCCAGCTGATAGATATGAAGCACAACAAAAGCGCTTTTGATTACTGCAGGAGGGGTGCACTCTTAAGAAAGGTGAGCCGTATTCCATGCTTCCCTGCCGGTTATAAGTGTTTTTGTGGAGGTCTGTGTCAACTATTTGACATAGCATCCCAGTATTGTTATGCATCATTTACCATGATAAAGCTGCTGGTTGTTGATGTAGTTGTTACTAATCCAGAATTCTTTGAGCTTGCACAAAAATAATAAGTTTACATCTGTGCTGTTTTCATTCCAACCAGATTGGCTTGCTCAAAAAAGCTGAGGAAGACCTAGATAAGTAAGTTTCAGTTTCAGAGACTTTGACTTATTATTAGCAAATAGTTGATTTCAGAATATTTACTTGCCCCAATCAAAGGACAAATGAAAACCAAGTAAGCATGTAGCACAAGATCAGAGTATGCATGATATTGATATGAATGAATCATTCTGTCTTGAATGGCAAAGTCTCATCCTAATACCACAATTTTTGTCGTTGTATAGGTACATGCCCATGGATGCCTGTTGATTTGAACCTATGGCCAAAGAACGCAGAGCTTATAACACAATCACATTACCACATCTCTGCCCCACCGGTTAAAATGTTCTCCTATTTGCAATTTGGTCCATTTCAAGTTGTTGAAGGGATGGGGATGCTACCCCTGAACCCAACTCCCCATCTGGAGGTTCTCTTTGGGAACCTCTGCCTGCAATGGAATCTTGTTCTACACTTTCTTTCCTCTACTGGTGGCAAAGCTGTGTTGTTGCTGCTGGCAAGATTTACAATCGTGCCAACAAATCTATCTTCTGCTTTTTTTTATCTTCTCTTAAAAGACTCTGTCTATTTTCAGTACTGAACCATTCTTTAACAACTGTTTTCATTATCAATGTCACCCCAGTTAAAAAAACCTTTAAACATTATGGTTTAACGCCTCTCCACACAATTTAGGTCACATTGCTGCCAGAGCACTCTGGGCATATTAACGGGCTGCCACACATAGATAATCAGAGAGCTCACTCAATTATCTCACCCAGTCACCTTATACTGACACTGGGCCAACCAGTCTTAGCACTGTTCCCATATTGTCAAACATCAGGCGGGCAGCTGCTAAAAAAATGATTTTTACGACTTAGGCATGTCCAGGTGTGTGAATAGAACTCTCCACCTACTGGTTATGAGGCGGACGCTCAACCAAGTGCGCCAACAAAGCTGGTCTGCCCTATTTGTTTATGGTAATTAAATCTTGTCACTCCATATAATTTCAAGCCAGCCTGTGAGCCATTCTATACTACTCAGCCCTACATTGACAAGGTGCTTCATAGATAACTGTCAATCATTCTATCAGAGCAATCAACATGGAGCCGGAGTTGCTTGATGCATACTGGCACCGCCATCTCCTCTACATCCTGCAGGACAGGAAGTCCGCGGCGCTGGAGGACTTGAATTTCATCATGAAGAAGAACAAAAATCATGCTGGTGCATACAGATCAATGTAAGATTCCTTCCATTTGATTCAATTACTGTGGGTTTTAGTTGTTCTTTTACATTTGCTGTGCAAAATAAAAAAAAACAGCATCTTAAACCCTTTCTCATTTTATGAATTAAAGCATGTCATCTATAACTTTTTTAAATAGACTGGAAAGAGCTGAGTGGAGAGGGCAGCTTTTACAATGAAAAAATGAGTTAAGCCAAAAAATTTGTTTTTCCCCTTCAACAAGAAAACTAATACCCATAGCTTCAGCACAGCTCTGTGGCTTATAGTCTTCTCTTGGATTTGCCTAAAGGAACATTACTCGTAGTAATAGATAAAAAGGATTTATTCCTTTTTTTATATACAATACTCTTAAGTAGGAGGTCAAGTCTTTCATTTTAGAAATTATTTACTTTCCCAAATTTTATCTTACTTCATCCAAACAATGTGGGGCTGATGGTATATAAACAGTTGATACCTTTAAATGACTGAGAAATGAATACATATCCTCAGTCTTTATTTTCTCTCCATACACATCCCAGTAGAGGTGCAGGAGTTAACAGCTTATTTGAATGAATGAGAGATAAACACACATTCATTCCCATTTCCTTTCCATACACCTACCAGGGCGGAGATCTATAAGCGGCAAGGGGATATCACCATGGCCATTATTAACTACTCCTCTGCCATCAAGTTTAACCCTGTGGACCACGAAGCCTACTATCAAAGAGCACAGCTCTATGAAGAGGTAGGCTTGTTGGGTGTTTTTGTTTTGTTTTGTTTTGTTTTTAATTTCTTTTTTTTTTTGTATTTTTTTTTGGGGGGGGGGGGGCGGGGGAGTTTGTAAAACAATGCATTTCAAGATTTAAATGGGTTTATATTTTCGATTAAATTAATAATTGGTGTATTTTATGAATAACCCAGCTGCCATTCTTGAATTATTATTGGAATATTTTATCGTAAACATGATCATGTAATTTATGCAGGAGAATTTTTAATAGATGCTATGTTGATGTTACTACTACTATCATTGTAATGAAATATTTTTGCTATGTTGTCATAGTAACTGTTATCATCATTATTAGCACTACAATGAAATATCATAACTGTTGTGACCAATGTCAATGATATTGGCCAATGAATATGAAATATGCTTTGAGTTGCAGTCTGCTTTAAGCTAGGCATTTTAAAACATTGAGTTAAACTAAGTCTTTTTCTTTTCTTAATGTTGAAAACAAATCATGATTTAAGCTAATAATATTCCAAAGGATTTAAAGCTATCTAAAAAGTCTGTACTTAATGAAAATCTTTTCTTTCACACTTTTCTCATATGACTGCCTAAAGGTTTAGACATATCCAAACTGTATGGTCCAATCAGAAATTTGAATCATTTGCAGAAAAAGGTCATCCTTTCACCGCATGTTTTAGGGTGTTTTTTGCTGTTGTTGTTGATTTTGTTATTGTTGTTGTTGTTGTTGATACCTAATTATTTTATTCAACTGCTGTAACAAAAGAGTAAACTATCTTTCCTTCTGCCAGAGAGGAGAAATGCTGCTTGCCATGGAGGACTATACAAAAGCCATGAGAATTCTCCCCTCTAGGACAGATGCCATCATGAAACATGGCATGTACTACTTTGAGAACGAGTAAGTTGGTCTTGTATTTTAAATGGTTTAAAGTGTAAAGAGATGTATTTCCCCCCTCCTTCAATTTTTTCTGGCTTATCCTCTCACTCTTGTTTGCATAATACATTAAACATTGAATTTTGCCATTTTGCAGGCAATCATCAGATTCACAAAAATTTTCTGTGAATGCTCAGTAATAATTCAGAGAAATGTTTGTGGCACCTATTCTAGAATATGTCTAGACACATTTGAATTCTGATTTACAAGCAAAGGAATATGATCACTTGACAAACGAACAATGATATTATAATTTGTCTTATTACATCTATCACCAACTCTCTTGTTTACTTACTTACTTACTGCCCTTTATGCCTGCTGACATGTAGGGCAGCAACAAAGTCTCTCCACTCCTCCCTGTTCTGTGTTATCTTTAACTCTCTTGTTTAAGAAACCTTTATTTTACAAATCTGTCATCTGAGACAAATATTTGAATAATTCAAACAATTAACTCTAAATCTTATGAAGTAGAGGTCATCTTTTTTTATTTTTGTTAAAGAGATGATATATGATTTCCTATAATTCATATGGCCTGAACAAATCTATTGTATTAGATTCCCATTTCATGCAATTTCTTTTTCTACAGAAACTGGCAGAATGCCATCAATGACTTCACAGAATTGCTCAAGGTTGACCCCCTCAATGCTACCGCCAGACTGTTTCGGGGTAGGGCTTATGCCAAGATGAATTCATGGGTTCCTGCTGTGGAAGATTTGAGTGCTGCAATACATCTAGACCCTCACAACTGGCAAGCTTTCTACCAACGGGCTTGCATTTTGCGAAAGTAGGTCAAAAATCCATTACAAATGTCGATCACTTTGTTTTGTAAACATCTTTGGTTTCCAAAGTAATAATCCAGTCTATATTTGGTTTTTATCTTTTCTGGAGTATGGCATTATTTCCTTAATACAAAGGCTTAAAAATGTAGTATTTAAAAAATTTAATCTTTAAACAGTTTCTGATGATTAGTACAACAGTTTTTCCAAAAGATATCAACTCTGTAAATACTTTAACTTTCTTTTGTTAAGTCAAATTACTGAGTTCTTAATCATTCTACCTTAACATCTGTTTTGTTCAGCACTGATTCACGCACCTTAAGAGAAAGATCATAGAAAGGAATTATTTGTTGTTGTTTGGTTTTTTGTGAGATGGACTAAGCAAACATTAAAACTATCCCCCTTTGTAAATTTACTGTTTGGTCCTTTTTTTTCATTTACCATAAAATCATATTGACCTTTGTCTCCTACTTTGAGCAGGGTTATGCCCCATGATACATAGCCACTCTGCGGCCAACTCTATGCACTTAACTTTGACATTCCTACTCCAGAGCCCATCCAAAGAGAGCATTACAAGATTACAGTGTGTCCTTGTTGCTGAATGATTCTGAAGAGAATGTCATGTCCTACCTCCACCGTGGAATTCTTTATGATGCTCTGGGGAAGTAAGTGATCATATTACTCAATCAATGATGATTGTTTTACTTGATTCCTTGAAAGTGAATTCAGAAACTAACCTATCTACTAGAAAAAAAATCATCAGGAATTTTTCCCTTAATAGTTAAAAACGTTCTAAAATTCACTGGTCAAAGGTCAATTCTATAGTAAGAAATGTTTGTCATGAAGTCCCTGGTGCTGGTAAATTGCTCATTCTTTTCAAAGGATTTGCAAAGCAATTTACTTGAAAATGAATACTTCAAGATTTCATGTCAAAATTATAAAGAAAATCCAAATGCAAATAGATAAAGGGAAATAATGTAGATGAAATGTCATGTGAATTTTCTTTTGAATTTTGATTCTATCTTGTATCCCACAGACCAGAAGACTCTATTCCAGACTTTGAGAGTGTACTTAAATTGAATAAAGATATTGCAGCAGCTCATGTGAACCTAGGTCTTATCTACATGACCAAACATCTCAACTACCACAGGTTGGTTTTTGTATCTTTTGGCAGACTTTTATCTTGGTTTGTTTTATTCTTGTCATTTTACCCAGCAATTGAGTGCTAAATTTTGTATATAGCCCCCCAATAGCATTATGGATAAAAGCTCAAGATGCTTGCTATTTTTTGTTTTTGTATTGTTTTTTTAATCTGTTTTTACATTTGTAAAAGAAGACTAAGCAAGGGATGATCCTAGCGTCATTACAAATGCTATTTGAACATTCCACCTCCATATCATTTTCAGAGCAATTAAGAAATTCAGTTCAGCCATAAAAGTGGATCCAACATATGTGAGGGCGTATGTGTGCCGGGCTGAGGCGTATCACAAAATACATGAGGTGAGCTTAGAGACTAAAAGTGATGGATATAGCAATAGAAAGATTGCTGCTTTTAATTTCTCAAGAATTTCTCTTATTATTTCTTATTGGAAAGTTAAGTAGAATCTTTATTCATTTGAGAAATAAGTTGTGACTAAAATGATAAAGTAAGCACAATAAGAATCATACTTATCATTGTCTTGCTGTTGCATTTGTTTTGATATGAACTAATAATGGTCCCTTTCACTCTAATGTTACATTTGTTATCATATACTCAATATTTCTAGTCAAATGGCATTTTTATGATCATGGAATGATTATATTGAACAGTCAGCAACATAGGTGAATATTTTCTCTCCCTATTAAGAGAAGCTAGTCTTATTTGAATTTCTTTATTTTTCTAACACAGGTCAAAAGTGCTCTGAAAGACTATACCAAAGCAATTCACCTGAGGCCAGATATACACCACTTCTATATGTTTAGGGTATAAAGTTTTTTTCCTTATTTTGTATTTGTTCTTGCCCCATACCTTGAATATGTTGTGACGAGTTTGCTTAAGAATGTTTTTCACATAGTATATCAAAATGTATTGACATATTAACCAATTTTTAGTGTTCCCAGTGAAGAAATGAAGTTTTCCGTATGCACTTTCTTTCTTAGCTAAGACACATATGCTGGTTAACAGATCACTTTTTTATAGACGGTCATTTGGTCAGATGATTTACTATTTTTCTGACAGTTCAATAAAAAATATTGACTTATTTATTGGTAAAGTCATAAATATGTTGAAATGATGTTTATAGTTTGTTATGATAAAAAATTGTCAAAGCAGAGAGCTACCTATGAGAATCCAATGTATGTACTTTTCATGAGCTTTTTTCTCTCATTTTGCCCTTTCACTTCATTTAGTTTGCCTGTAGTGGCTAAGCAGCGTATCTTTGTAGATAAGGCTGCAAGTTCAATTTCAGGCTACATAAAAACTTGTTTGACCTCCTTAGATGTGTATTTTCTTTGAGTCATTCAAGAGTGGGCACAGTGGGCTAGCCACCTGCTTGTCTTAATCTCTTGGCTCAGA
>JAUEKY010122134.1:4878-16628 GCA_031833965.1 Scyllaea pelagica
CCCCCCCCCCCCCCCCAATGAGGTTACTCCTTCTCTAGCTATAATCACATACAAGCAAGATGTCAGCTTTGTAAAAAAAAAGATTGTGCCAACTGTCTTTTCCGTCCCTTTATGTGTCTGGCTTGAAAATTATTTTCTCTATTGTTCTGGGTAGTAGTATTAAGAGTTCTAATTTCCAAGTGTTAATGCTATTTAGACTCCAATAGGCATCATCTGCTTAGGAGACTGAATGTGTGCTTTTGCAAGTGTGTTGTTGATTCCCCCTACGAAAGATATTATAATTCTCAATTATATATTGTCAATGATGTGGAGTTTCAATTTCCAAATGCTAAAGTCATCTCAATCCCAGTCTGCGTTACCTGCTTAGGAGCTTTTTAATGTGCTTTTGCAAATGTGTAAATTCTCATGCAATAGATACAATTCCCAATCAATCATTGTGAATTCAGCTGCATTCAACTTGCTTTGGTTAGTGAGTGGTGGTGGAGCAATACTGGCAAATTATGCATAGACTTGTTTGTAAAAATCACGGTGAAGTAATTTTTTTTCATCTCGCCCCCTTATAACTGTCTACCCCTTTGTTGCAATGGTTTAGATTGTCTTCTCATTCCTCCTATGCTTTACTGCAGAGAAACACGTGCAAACTAAAATCGGCTAAACGAAAAAGTATCTTAAACCTAAAATTATTTAGAAATTTATTTGGCAACTTGTCAACTCTATAATGATAAATTTATGTATTTTTAAACTGCAAACGGCTTATTCGAAAAAAAAAAAAAAAGTCAAACCAAAAACAACCAAAAGAATTTGTTTGGCTGCTTATTTGTATGTTGAGAATTTAGATATTTTGAAACTAAAATGTGATTGGACTAAAATAAAAACTCAGGTCCCTTCAGTTTTGGTTTAAACGTGTCTCACTGTACTTCTTTAGCCTACCATTCAATTCTTAGATTATTTTTTTTTTCAACTTTTGTAAGTTACCATTCCTGATGTTACTAACAACAACAACAACACAATCACCACCAACAACATACCGGGTACCTCTCACTCTCTCCTATTTTTCTTCTATTTAAAAGACGTGAAAGGCTGTGTTCTTTTTTTTCATCACTGTTCTCTTCTGTAACAATTGCTATTTTTCTTTTTTTTCTTACCTTACCGCTCTGTTACAAGGGGTTACAATTTGTCGGCTTCTTCCTTTTGGCAAGACAGAATAGAAAAATCTTATAAACAGCAAAATAATAGTATCTTTATTCTATGAAGTTAACCATGAAGAAAAAAAATGAGCGTTGTTTTTGTTGCTTTCCAGCTGATTAATGAAATATGAGTAAAAGATATATTATATTCACTTGAGTTGGCATATAAACACTTTCCTATCAAGATATTGAAATTCGAGCTTATATTCAAATTAGTTTTGAAAATGTGATGTTTCTTCAAAATTGATTTCTAAATTCGTCTAACTCAGGTATTATTTTTCTATTGCTATATTTTTTTTTGGTTTTTCTATCAATCATTTCCATATCATATCAGTTGTTGTTATAAGTTTCGGGTTTTTTAAAAGATTTTTTTGGCGTATCAAATTGAACATGATATTGAAGTGCTGTATAAACCACCCATTTATTTTTCTCTATAAATGAATGGAAAGTTAGGGTGTCCATCCATATTTTTTCAGAGTACAGTCTTTGTTACACGCTTGCCTTGGAGTAGTTTTTCTATATCAATATAGACCTCAGACTTTCAGAAACTAAGGCTAATAATAGGCTATGTTCACTCTTTATTTTTCTAGACCTTGAAGCGCATAGACAAGTAATGTCACAGCTGTTGGCAACGATCTCTAAACCATTCATATCTTTGACTTTAAATAAATGCTGAGTTTTGGGCATCTGTGGCGTGTTATATTGTTTTGTTCAGAATAAGATCCTTTAAAAAAAAATTCTCTCAGTGAAAGGTAACTTGGATTTTAGAGTGATAGTGATAGCTGTGAATACGACTTGGACAAACTGCTTGTTTGTTTGTTTGCCTCTGTTGCAGTGGCCATGGAGTATGTCTTGCTTGATGCCTAAGGAATTAACTTGTCCAGTTTCCATATACATATAGCGTCTTAGATCTTCCGTGTTTATTCAGATCTCCGTTTCTGGAAATTTAAGATCTTTCAATAAGTCTTTAATTACTACTAGAAAACTGACAAAATATAATGTTAGTTTTATGATACATATGCAGTGTTGTCAATTTTCTGTATTGATACATGATTCTGCAAGTTGAAGATATTCAGTAAGTCCCACATCCCTAGATGGCATTTATTTACAGTGTTGTTACCATTCCTCACATTCAGCCGGTCTGCAGCCAGGAAAACAAGACTAAGGGTGTAATGATGTTTTGATTGGTATAGTGAGATATTTGAAAAACTATATGAAATAGATTCATTTTCGCACTAGCACTCACTTAGCTGGCTGCATGTCTCGTATTATTTTGTTGTCCGGGGACCCCTTGTAAAGCTCTTTGAGCACTTATAGTGAATATTGCACAGTATAAAAGCTCTCAGTTTTTTAAGAACACTGGTCAAGAAAATAGAAACAAAAAGAAAAGAATAGTTTTAGGTAAAACAAATCAATCAAAACTCAAATTGATGATTATATCTTTTAGTTTGTTATTTCATTTTTGTCACAAGGTTGTGCCATTTTCAGCTGTACACTTATTTAAATCTACCCACAGCTGGTGATTGAAAGTCCTCTTCTATTCTATTGTTAAAGAAATTATTCATATTACTTATTACTACATTGTTAAAAGTGATACTACACTATTATGATACAAATAAGATTGTCTAAACTCCGACACAATGTAATGCACCTTTTTGTGTTTTCTATTTATTTCAAAATGGCATAAAGTTTATAGTTTGACAAAGTGGATGAAATTGATGAACGGCAGGGTACCTAATACATGGAATTAATACTTTTAGAAAAGAATCAATTCAACACTTTTAAGAGAATCCGGAAGGCTGAAAACATCTAACAATTCACTTCTCCAGACTCCCACTCAGTAGATATTTTTGTCCTCGTTCTCTCTGTCTGTTTCTTCCATTGTTGTTATGTGTTTGATTTTGGAGTTAAACCACCTTGGACAACTCTTATTTTTTCCAGAACATACTAATTTGAGATTGATAGAACTATGTCCACACTGATATGATATAACCGTGTTGGTGCTCTTAACACACTGCTATTTCTAAAGATTTCAGTCCTGCACCATACTCGTATTGGTTTTAGCTTCATCATCTTGAATACAGGAATGCCATTTAAATAAATTTTATACTATTCCCCCCCCCCGCCCCCGCCCATTTATTTTTATCCACAGTTTGAATTTTGTTTATGCACCGGTGTTCTATAGCATGTTTTGTTGTTTTACAAAATACTCTCGGAATGCTTGTAACTTTTCCTTGAGATTACATTTCATTATACTTCTTCAAGTTTTGTGTTCCAATTTTATCTTTCTGCTTTTGGAATTTACAATGCCTTTATTTCTGTTTGACAGTAGAATTTGGTTTGTTTTGAACATGGCTTCAACACTGCTCGTTGAGATGAGAGGGCTACTCTGCCTTATTGTAAAAGTTTTGCTTTGATTATTAGAATAGTGTTACACATGTGCACGTATGTGAAGTCAGAACACTCTACGACAGAGTTGATCTGTTGCTTCTCAGGTTGTGTACAAGTCACTACTTAAATTGTTGCGTTTCTTGATTATGTTGCTCAAGAGCACCAGATACTTTAAGAAAATAATACTCTTCACACAGTGAAATTCTATCTAAAGATACCATACTTTTTCATTCATCAGTTTATGAAGTAAAAACCTAAAAAACTGCTGCAGTAAGTAAGGCATCAGAGCCAGATCTTTTTTTTTTTTTACGTATTATGCTAATCAATCCATTGTGATCATGGCCTGGGAATAGGAAGAAATTACCTCCTGTTCAACTTCCTGTATTGTTTTTTGCTTGAGAATCTCATCTTTCATTGAAAAAAAAATAATGCTTTTGAAAGTATGTCAAAATCTCTTTTGGTTTTGTTTATTTATGTTATGAACTTTTGAAGTTGGTGTGTCAAGAAGTAATGCAATTGAGAAATCGACATGTAAAGATTCTGAAACATGAAACACTGGCATCGACTAGACCTCAATGACATCAATTTAATAATTCCTGTTGATTTTTACTTATGAATTTTTCTGGGATGATAGTTGAAGGATTCTAGATAAAACAAAATACTGGTGTTTTTTTCAATTGACTACAAAATCGATTAGATAAGACTTTTTCACAGCTTTTGTCTTTGCTGATAATTTTGTGGTTCTCCCAGACCACCACACTCACATTTCATGGTCAGAGATTGGGTCTAGAGTCGGGCTTCCTTACTTGTCCCATCCTCCTGCTAGACTGAAAGGGACATGAGCTGCTTGCCTCACAAGCGAAAGATGATGACTTGATCTAGAACATTCCTGTGCTAGTCACCTTCTCTTTCAAGCCTCTTTTCTACAGTGCTAGTATTACTCTAATCAATTTCAATCTTGCCTCACACATTCTCTATCTGTTTGTTGCCAATTTTCGAATATGCCATGATTCCTCTTTTCTGAAAAGTACTTGGGTATTTGGACTTGATTAAAGTAAACAATCCCCTCTGTCAATTCCAGATTATGATTCATACAGTTCTGAAGTTTTTTCGACAATCAAAGATAAGGAAAAGAGGAGTCTTTGGCAGTCAGGCATTTTTTTAGAGGCAATACACTTGATTATATACACACTCAAACACACACACACACACACACACACACTCACACACACACACAATAAAACACATTTGCTTAAAGGATCATAAGGAAAATCTCTTTTTTTCTTTGTCTTGGAGTGAATTTGTGGGTTAAGCTTGTATACGCAAGGTTCACTTTTGATCTCTCAACTTGCTTTGAATTAAAGTGCAAATATTTTTCATTTTTTCCACAAAAAATGTGTGTGTGTGTGTGTGTGTGTGTGTGTGTGTGTGTGTGTGTGTGTTATAGATGTTCTGGGTATTGTACTCTGTATTTCATTCATTTCATTATCCAGTA
The DNA here is from genome assembly GCA_031833965.1 of Scyllaea pelagica. NCBI lineage: Eukaryota > Metazoa > Mollusca > Gastropoda > Nudibranchia > Scyllaeidae > Scyllaea > Scyllaea pelagica. The sequence continues at coordinate 9,952 of JAUEKY010122134.1, forward strand.
CCCTTTTACTATAACAGTGTAGGGCCGATTCTTATTGAGAAGGAATTTCTCCAAATCACGCCTTTAGGCCAAGCAGGTGATCAGCCCACTGTGACCATTTGTGGTAGTTGTAGGATTTCAGTTTTGCTCTGTATTATGGTGTGCTATGAAAAACAAACTTCTATCATTACTTTGCTGAAAGAAATGAATTTAATCCCCTGTCCATGAATTGAAAGGTCAGGGCTGGTTCTCAAATCAGAGCACAACATTTGCTGTTGTGGCTGCTGAGCAGAGTAAGTTTTTTAATATTGGACATAAAGTTCTTTTCTTTTTCTTTGTGACAGAATCTAATCTAAGCAATTCATGGCATCCATGGCATTAGCTAATGCCTGTGTGACAGGTGTGAAACCAGCCTCTGTTTCCATCTACAAAGAAGCAGAGTTCATTGCTTCTTCTAGAACATTCATGCACTAGCAGCAGCAGTGTTTCCTCCGTAAATCTTTCTGTCACTGAGGTTTTAATGTCGACACACACACAGGCTGTATTCCAGTAAGTAGACGGCTCAGTTGGTGAGGGATCAGACCCCTCTGGCCAAAGAAACACCAGGGGTCAAAGATCACCCGATTATTCCGACACTGTGGGAAATTTCAACTGAATTTTATACCCCTTTTCCGGCTTTTTTCAACCATAAAAATGATAGTTTTTTACACTTGATTTTTCTATTTTAGAAATTTTTTTCTATTGGAAGTCCAACCTTCCAGAATTTTTATTCGACTTCATTTTGACCTGTGTTGACCTTTTGACCTTGGCGTTCATTTGACATACCATTCTTATCTTTTCTTCTTTCAAGAGAAAAATAAGCTTTGTTTATTTTCTGCAGTGTATGATACCACTCAACAGCCATTGTTTGTATATCACAAATGGAATTGGCCGCAGTTTCCTTTTCTTTCCTTTATCCTTTCTTGAATTTATCATTCATTGTTTGTGACTGTCACTCAGTGCAAGGGAGGAACAAATTCAATATCATGTTAGATTTGTAGCGAAACAATGCGAAATCAAACTTGTAGCAAAACAATATTATGCTAATCTCATAGCGATACAATACTGTTATAAGCTCGAGGTGAAAAAAACAAAACTTTCTCCTGTAGCATTTTTTCACTGCAAAGTTAAGTAGTTATATAGTGACACCATTGCTTGCATTGTGTTGATTACAAGGAGGAACAATTATTTACAATATCAGCTAGTTTTGTTTTGGGCGTTTTTGTAGGCTTCTGTGTGCAAATGGGTTGGGTAGATTGTTTAATTACCATGACGATTGATACCAAAGGAAACCTCTGATATTTTGTTTTGCTATCATTCCACCCTGTATTTCCATGCATACCGTTGACCTCAGTGACATAGATAGACCCATCCGTACACAGACAATTGCTTCTTACACACAATACGTTGATGAAAATATGAAAATAGGTAGCCTGGAAAAGAGAAATGAACACACGAGTAGCTATACACTCTCATGAATAATGGGCACACATTGTGGGATGGATTATATATAGGTTAAAAGCCCAGAGTGGTTGTGGGAAGTCACATCAACTCCAATGGAATATTAAGCTGTTTATCCATTTTCTTTATTTGTTACTTAAATGAAATAATTCTTTTTTTCTTTTCAGATGCATTAGTTAGAGGTAGTGTTGTTGTAATGCGGATGAAATTTGAATACATTTGTCTAGTTCTTGCCGTGGTAACAACTGTTGATACTGTGTTGGTTGTGGAGATGCCATGTTTATGGTGTATGTGACAAATATTTTTCTTGTCCCAATTTGGATTCAAGTATTTTTTTTTCCTCTTTATGAAATGTTAGGCCGAGCGTCCATTGCCTTTTCTTTTTCCTGCCTGTCGTAAGAAAGCCAAAAGTTTCGTCTGTCAGGTAATTCCATCCCGTCCACTAGGCCCATCCCTAATCTTGCCTGATGGAGTTCTTCTGTCTTGAGAAGGGGAAAGCTCCAGCCTAGGTGACATAACAAGTCTCATTGCTCGCTCCTTCACGGCGCCTTAACTAGCCAATGATCAGAAACGAAACTAAGGCAGCTATCAAAAACTAACCGTGGTTGGTCAGCGTGCACTCCGGGTGGCGCCCTCTTCTCCTTCGGCTGCATTTTTGGCGGGCGTAGAGGTGGAATAGATGAAGCAAGCTATAAAATTAAATAAAAGATGCCAGGATATAGTCACGAGAGACCCTGCGTTTTGCGCATGGCCTGTAGATTGAGGATTTTTCACAGTTTCAGGCAAAGAACAGAAGCATAGTGGACACCCGGCCTTAACGTTTTTAACTGGAACTGGAAGGTTTATTGTCCCAACCAATTGAGGCACCAGGGCAAGTCCTTCTCTGTATAATTGCTCTTTGATTTGGTCTTTTTTTTTAGATACACCCTTAATTTGGGTTTTTGCTCTGTCTTAGAATGACCTAAGTAGTGTTCATCACTTTGAAATGAAACAGTTGCTGTTGGCTCAAGTGGTTTAGCGTCTGCCACAGAACTGGTAGGTTGCCAGTTAAGTCTTAGGCCAGGACATACCTATGTAACAGTATCTGTAGCAACAATCATCAGAGTTAGAATACCTTGCTTTCAGCTCTGGCAAAAAGGATTCAGATATTTGCTTATGTTTGAACTTATTATTGTTTTGGGGTGTTTGTTTTGTTCTGGGGTATTTTGGTATTTTTTTTAAGTGGACGGGGGTCTGGAGTGGTATTCATATCAGTTGGTTAGTGCTTAACTGACCTGTGTCGGGGAATTCCCGATCGGTGAGCCGTTTGGTTAGCATTGCTCACTGACCGGGAATTCCCTAACAGAGGTTGGTTAAGCTCTCCCCAACTGACATGAATATCACCCCTGGTCTTTAACTGTTCATTTTTTTCTTTCGTTTGTTATCTTTTTTTTTTCTTTTTTTTTAATTCATTATATCATAGATTTTTACTTATAAAAGAAAATCCGTCTATTATTCTATAATATGCATACATTTATCCGATAGTCAATAGTGTAGTAGTCTTTCTTTTCCATTTATTTTAACAAATATTGGAATAATTCTGTTTTCATGGTAAATGCAATACCTTCAAATTTTTTTTTTATCTTGTTTTGGTTTTATTTCCAGCTTTGAATCGTATACCCGCATATCTAGACACGTTGCTCAATCAGGAGAGTGCAAAAGGTTTTGTTTTAAATTGTTTTGTTTTTTTATTATAATTGCTTTTTGTGATTGCATGCACAGTGTTGGTTAGCCTATGATTTGTTGGTAGCAGATAAGAAAGATAATCTTTGTTACAATTTATACTCCAGAATAAGGTAGGGCTTATTTAATGGGCTTCAACATGACTCCAGAACTCTTTGATTTTTTTCATTTTCATTTTCATTCAATTTTTCTATTTGCTGTCAGAATATTGGATTCTTTTTTTTTCTATTTCGCATTAAGGTGCTCTATGTGTTTGCCATATGCATATTGATTTTTATCATCATTGCGCTATGCCTTTTTACTATTTTCTTTTTTTCATTATATATATATATAATTAAGATGTGCGTGGTTTGAATTTTTGTATGGCGTATGATGTGTGATGAATCACGTTGACTGGACCGAATGTATTATGATGACTGGCTCTGACTAGACAGTGTACAATAATGATGAATAGTTCTGACAAGACTTGTGTTATATTATGATGACTTCTTTTTTTCTTTTCAATAGCACATTGTCCTCTGCTTTTGCTTCATGCAATGCTTCTTACCTACAGCCAATATTTCATTTCTTCTGTTTTGACTATTAATTTATTGCTCTTTGTCGGTGCCGTTAAACACGTGGGGGGAACTGGGTTGGATTATCTGGTTGAGTATATTTATGATGACACGCGTCACAACTGTTCACGCCTCAGTCGTGTTTGGATTTGACTGTTGTTCTTAAAGTTATTTTGCTATGTTGCCATCATGATCTCCAGTTTTTGTTATTGTCGGATGGTGGCGGCTTTGAGCATCTGGAATCAGTTTGTGTGTGTTTGACATTTGAGTGACAACATGCAAGTAATGATTAGTCTGTGTTTGAGTGGTAACACGCGTGTAATGATTATTCTGTTTGTGTTTGAGTAACAACACACATGCAATGATTGGTGTGTTGGGTTGGTTGAACTGAATGAATACAACTAGATTATGGCCTATTTGTATTGAAGTAGAATTGATCCTTTGGACATAATTTTTGCTTGGTGCTAGGCAGTTGTTTTTTTCTTTTTGTATGATTGATGTTTTTCCTGAGAGTATAAATTCTCACCTCATTTCCCACGGTAGGGCATGATTCTATGGCTGCCGGGTGCCTGTGTTGAGAAATGGATTCTCCTGATTCCTAGTGCTAAGTTAAGCTTCACGAGTTTTCTTAGTATGAAATTCAAGGCTTTTTTCATTGGTCAGATTATTTCCAATTCAATATATCTCCTGGAAAGGTGTGAGGTAGTTATTTGTTTTTAAGTATGGTTTTTGAATCTTGTAGAAGAGTATGAATTTTGATTGGTGTTAGGCAGTATGATATAATGGATCTTTTGCCTTGGAGTATAATTATCATTTGTCAGCTACTTTATAGTAAGTACCCTAATTGCCATAATACAGGCCATTTTATCTCTGAGTTTGAGCTGTAAAAAATTACTTTGTTATTGATTAATCTGTTAAAGTAAACTATTAAAGGTTGTATTTAGATCATGCTTTATATGAGGCAGAACTTCAGATAATATCTTGATCGAGAGGAAATAGAGGCTAACCATGGAGGTTTATTTTTTTTTTTTTTTTTTTTGTGGCATTGCAATGCTTCGTTGTTTATTATAACAGAGACCTTATCAGGAATATAGGTAAAAAGAAGCTGTCTTCTCTTCAGGGAGATCGCTTTTGTATGGCGACCTCTTTTTTAATAATGAGTAGTATCTATATTGGTCTTGAAAGGTTTGAATAAAAGAATTTAATTTTATAGAAGCAACATGAGGTGATTATGATATAAACTTTGTTGCAAGTTTTCTAGCTAAATTTTCTTTTTTTTTTTTATAATCTTTTAGCGTTTGTATCAGAATTTTATTCTTTGTATGAAAAACCGCTCTAAGAATTTTACCACGATAAAATTTCTGGTTTTTGATTTTGGTAAGGCCTGCTGGCAACCCTGGTTGTAGTGCAGTACCGAGGTATTTAGAATTCAAATCTCTGCCTTAAAACGGCCAACAGTCTTGAATTTGAATAAATCATGCCGCTGGCTGAATGCGCTGACTGATTGACACTGCCCCAGTTGTGGTCCCCTTGATCTCTAGGCCTGGTAGCCGACTGAAACTTCTTCAGCTTCAACCTCGGGTGGTGTGATGCTTGCTCCGGGCTTGAAACGTTTTCTCCCCCAATACTGTCAATTGCGCTCCTCAGCAGACTAATGTGAAAAGACAATCTGCTGTATGTTATTGATTCCAATTCCTTTCTTCTTTATGACATTATGTCCTGAGCCTCCTTAGAATTCCCTGCAGATTTCTGTGCAGCTAAATTCAGACTAGATTTTTTTTTATCCTTGCAGGTCTGCGCAAAGCAAAAACTCTTGCTGTGTGCCCTTTGATTTAGATTTGCTTGATGCGCTGTCTTCACAGACTTCTATACCGTGGTGGGACTACCAAGTATGAAGACACATGGATTTAGCTGATGTTTTTAACCTTTTATTCATATCAGCTGAAAGCTTACTAGTGATGCTCAAAGCTATTAGCATTGTATGGCCATGCAAAGTGAAAAACAAGTCTAGTCTGATGTGTTAGTTGTGCTCTCAATGTGGGCTGTCAAGGAACCTGTATCAGTAAGGAAATTTTATCAGTTCTATCCAACTTCTCCATTTTTGCTTATTAGATGAAATGAGATGTTGTCTGATTTCAGTTTTTAAAATTTCAATCTTAGAGAAATCTCAACTTGAAGAATCTTATTTACTCTCAAAGCTGATTATGATTTTCATCATCTCTATTTAATTCATTTATTCAACAGGGATTCATGCATTTGTTTTATCTTATTCCAAGTCATTATAGAATAACAAGGAAATTATAGAGATTTGCAACACCTATTGCTACATCTGACCACCTTGTTCTTGTGACTAAACATAAACATTTCACATATCCAGCTAAATGTATCTATCCATCCATCTATCATATCTTGATTTTAATTTATCTAATTTTTATTTAATCTCTCAAAAAAAAGAGAGCTGAAGTTGTGATATTAGATAAGAGGATATTGAATATTGAATTGTAAACGTACTGATCAGATCTCTTCCAATGTGGGTATACTGTATACTGAGATAAAGAAGTGGAGCAGGCACTACCGAATATAGTAGAAAAACTCTGAAGAGTGGTGTGTGTAGTACAGTACGGAGAGTAGACAAAGCTATTCCGAGAAGAAAGAATAGGAGAGAGAATAATGGGTAGGTGAGGTTTATGAACCGGCACTTGCCTCGGCAATACCACCTTACTACCAGCAGGAGAAGGAGTGCTTATCCACTGAACCTCCGCCACTCTCTGTTGGGTTTACGTCAATAGTAAGATATGGCTTGTGGTGTTTATTTTGTAGAAGGGGCGAGGGTGGGGGGATAAAAATAGAGATAGATAGAGAGAGAGAGAGAGAGAGAGAGAGAGAGAGAGAGAGAGAGAGAGAGAGAGAGAGAGAGAGAGA
>JAUEKY010122246.1:0-10266 GCA_031833965.1 Scyllaea pelagica
TTTGATAGCTGCTTTTTATATAAACCAGTTGTCATTCATACCCAGAAAATAACAACAACAAAAAATATGGATTCTCTGATGTCAATTATTAATTGACGGTGGCAAAAAATGAACCCACGGTAACTGAGCATTTCTACACTACCTATAACAATGAAATTTGGCATACAGGTGTATTTTTCATGAAGATTGGAGTGGGAACATTACTTTCATGAAAAAAGGCTAATTTTTAAAAATGAAAAGCTAAAATGCATAAATGCATTTCTAAAGACGCTGAAATGGCTAATGTGAACCACTTCCTTTCCGAAGCAAGGCGTTCAGTAGAAGAGTCTTATTTTGTGCGCAAACATGAAAAAACCCCCAAGAAACTTTGCTTTCTCATCCGCGAGTTTGTGGGGTTATCAGCTAGTGTCATCAATTGTGCAAATCATCATCCCTTTCCTTAAACGTTTCTTCATCCTTATCCAGAATAGTAACAATTTGTGCTTTGATTATCTCTATATCCCCTCACCTCAGTAAAATAGCCTGATTAGAAACAGATACAAACTTTTTAGGAGTAGTAAAAAAAACTCTGTCTTTAGTTGCACAGTAAACAAATCCACGATAATATGAATATGAAAGTAGAATTTAGTTATCATCTGTCATGATGCTTTTATGACTTGATACGTTTGTCTGATGTATCTTTTATAGATGGACTACCCAATAAAAAAAAACAATTTCAGAAAATTGGGATTTATCAGTCTTCTGCAGCAAGGCAACACTCTGTGAATACAAAGCTTGCATGCTTATGTCTTGGGTTCATGGTCCTAGTGTAAGGGATATATGGAGAATGAATCATAGCAATCACACCTTTCTCACAAACCCAGACATAAGTTCATGTTAAAAGACAAAGTAAATCAACACCTCAGATTGTTGAATGAAAAAGTTTAATTACACCAAATACATAATATGCCAGTTTGTTTTTCTCTTTCCCACCTTTTTTAGCGATGCCTCCAACTCATCCTCTGACATGGACAGAAGCTCCAATATGGTCACATTGTCTTTGTCCTTGGCAATGGCACTCTCCAGCTGTGAAAAAAGCACAGGCAACCCCTTACGTCTTCAATGAACAAAGTATCTAACTAGAATTGGTCACACAACAGTTATGTCCTTCTTGTCAGTCCTGTGACAATGGCTGCTGCTAAATAAAGAACATTTTAGACCCCTGAAGAATCTTTCATTTATTGAATTTTTCCTAACATAATATTGCAATAGAAGGAGGGTTCATAAATATAGACATTTGAATTAAAGTGGTTAACCTTATAAGTCATTTATAAAATGAAAGGATAACAATAAAATTCATTAAGTTCAAAGCTAATTTGACTATGTATGTATATTCTTAGTGTATGCCAAGAGTAAAAACAAAAATGATAGTAATATTACTAATAATCTTATAGCACATTTCCACCATGATTGAGGGAAAATAAAGGGAAAAGCAAACACGAATCAATAAATGGAACAGCCTGACACATGATCAAATAAAAAAACAAACAAACAGGCTGTGCATAAAAAGTAGAAATATACACGTTTCTGTTTAACATGGCGAAAATCTTTGATTCATTTTAAAATAGACATTGGAAAGGATAACACTCTATCAAGAATTCATTCCTTTTCTGACATAGTTATGTATTTCTTTTCTTAAGTTTTCAACTCAGTAAATCCAAGAAATAAGCTTTTAAGCAGCTACTAGTGCAAGGAAATGTAATCAGAGGAATATTTGGAAAACATCATTTAAAACAAGATTATAGTCAATTCTTATTGAATGATAGTTGCTGGTATCTAAGCCTACCACAGTGACATGGCTATTTGTCTACCAGTACGTATTCACTAGCTTGTCAGGTGTAGGCCCGTGTAATCTATACAATGAGCAGCAGTCTTTATTGTTTACCTCTTACATTGGTGAAACATCAGTTCCATTTTGCTAGTGATTATGACTTTGATAAATCAATCAATAGGAGAACAGCCTTTAGGACAGCTGAAAAAATTTGGTAACCAGCAAGCAATGCCCTCATAGTTTGAAAAAAGGTAAGATATCATAAGGTAAAAAATCTACTTAATGTGGTCAAAGTGTTTTACTATCACTAGAGGTGCTAAGTTAATAGCAACACTGAACATGTACAACAAAACATGGAGCTTGCTGAGCAATAATTCATCTTTAGCCTGCTACCAAAGCAGCATATAAGTTCTTTTATCCCTGCTAGGTATGGATTGGCATTCAACATGCTTCAAGTGCTTTTTCAATTCGATGCCAGGACTAACCTCTTTCTTGAACTTTTTATCCCTCTTCAATCTTCCTGCCACTCTCGGTTTCAACATTTTCTTCAGAAATAGATACGGCCCTGTCGGACTGCAAAATTCCCCCGTTGAAATCCACAATGGTCCCAGCACTGGAGTCTTGCCTTGTTGGGCGATGCACTCATGTAATATGGAGGCTGGAATAGTGCATAGTGGTTTAGTTTGAATAGCTCTTGCATAGTTAAAGAAAAAAACAAATTGAATGTATCAAGATTTATGTAACTATAAAAATGACAAATCAATTTGACTTTCTTTTTTCGCCATTCATTCATCATTATCCAGTACCCCTTTACCATTGCAGCGTAGGGCCAACTCTTTTTGAGACGGAATTTCTATGGATCATGCCATTAAGCCAAGCAGGTGATCAGCCCACTGTGACCTTTTGGAGGTAGTGGTAGGATTTGCAGCCTACTCTTTTCGATTTCCAACTGCCATGGGTTCTTTAACGTGCGCAACGTGCACACAGGACTTCCGGGTTTATCGTCGGTCTCCGATAGGACTAGGCTCTAGACCCCACCTACCAATGTTCAGGGATTAGGGGAGTGGCATACAGTTTTTTCTCGGGGTCTTAGTGACAAAAATCACTATGTGGTTTTTTGTTCCCTAGACGGATTCGAACCCGCCTCACTTTTCAATGCCAGAGCCATGACCACTAAGCCACCGTGTTCCCCACTTTTTTTTTTTTAAATCTGTATTTCTACCTCTTGGATATGCCCTATGTAGACTGACAACTCTTAAGAAACGGACAGCTAGCATGAATATTAATATGTCACAAAGACAATGGCCATTTTCAGTGGAAGCTAAGGAATTGATATGATTATCCCTGTTAATCTTAATGTAAATCAATATGAAAAAATATTCTACCAATCATACCCCTATTTACACAATGCTCCTTATCAAAAAGAATGAAAATTCCTTAATATTCTACCCATATTATTCAATTCTTTAACAGTAAAAGAAATCTTCAAAAGTGACTAATTAATAATTTGCTTTCTCTCTACAGAAGAAAGATTATCTTTTTCAAGTAAAGAAAAAATATCATCTCTTTGGCATTGGAACTACATTTTTGGGACAAAAACAGGTACTGTCTTTTTGGAATTGAAATAGCTAACTCCTCAGGAGCAATTTCCATAGAAAAGAAACAAAACATTATCACATAAACTCTTTGGAATAAGAATGATCCTATCTAAGGTACAAAACTATTTTGCCTAACATAGTATACATGCTAAATCCTAGTAAAAAGGATAAATTTGATTTTACCAAAATAACAAGTATTGTCCCCTTAAATCAAAACCCTTTTTTTTTCAGGAGAATGATAATCAAGACTATATTTAGACAAAGCTGTTGAGAATTTGGACATCTCTACCCAAAGGAAAGGTGAGCCATGATGCTTTCAAAGCTGGCCCTCTCACTGTGGAAATGAAACAGACTTTTTTACTTCAGTCGTTAACTTACTTTCTGAGAGGTCTGTGACTTCTGCCATTTGCCAGTCATATACTATCTTAGCGTGGCTGCGTAGTCCAAGCTTGGCTGTACAAGCTGCAAGGAACTGGATATCAAATAAGGAGGAAAATGTTAGAAAAATCTTGGGATGCAATGAATGATATCATGAATATCATTGTCATTATTATCATTATAATAACTAGTATCATAATATCATCATCATCATTGATTGATGTCATGATTGTAAACAAGAGAGTCATAATTTGTCCTTTAACTTTACCAACATCCCTCATCTTCCTTTTCTTTTTATTCTTTCTTGTCTTACTGTTATCAATTCTTTCATCACCATCATCATCATTACATTATTAAAAACCCTTTACCATTACAGTGTAGGGCCGACATATTAAGAAGGAATTTCTCTGCATTATGCCATTAAGCCAAGCAGGGGATCAGCCCACTGTGACCTTTTGGTGGTAGTGGTAGGATTTCAATTTTGCCTGGACAGCAGACATGCGGCCTACTCTTTTCGATTTCCAACTGCCAAGGGTTCTTTAGCGTGCGCAACGTGCACATGGGACCTCCGGGTTTATAGTCCGTCTCCGATAGGACTAGGCTCTAGATCCCACCTACCAATGTTTGAGGGATCAGGGGAGTGGCATACGTGGTTTTTCTTGGGGTTTTAGCAATAATAATCACTATGTGATTTTTCATCCCAAGGTGGACTCTAACCCACGTCACTTAGTTTTCAGCGCCAGAGCCATGACCACTGAGCCACCGTGTCCCCCACCATCAGTATCATCACCATCTTGATTACAAAGTCTGTGACACCAACTCACATCTTGCATGTTTTTGGTGTCCGCCACCACTTCCATAGGCTCCACCCCGTTGCCATTTTTGAAGACCAGAATTCTGACTTTCTTATTTTCACACAGGGACCTGATATTAGTTAAAGGGAAACAACAGCAAGCATATGAGCCTCATGATATCTATAAACACAACATCTTAGGAAATTAGCCTTCAATGTCAGGATGTTCAGGCAAGATCTGCATAGCAAAATTCATCATTGTGCCTTGATATTGAGGAAGGATTTAAGCAAAACTAAGTTTTATCATTTTGTCTTCATGTTGAAGAGAAATATATGCAAAACTAACTTGATCATTGTCTCTTGATATAGAGGAAAATTCTAAGCAAAACTAGATTTATAATTGTCTTCTTTGTGACAACTTGACAAGAAAAAAAATGCAAAATACCTACATACCAGGCAAAACAAATTCCTGTCATAAACTTAATTGGTAATAAAAAAAAAGGTTTAAGATCAATTTTGAGCTGCTGAAAGACTAAGGATGGAGTTGCTAAAAAAATTTCAAAGTTCTAGAGTATGACCATAGTCACCTCATGCGTTTGGTGAGTCGTGTCTTAGCCCGTTTTTCTCGCCCATCCTCTGGCAAGACAATGCCAGTCATAGTCCAGACAGATTTATTTCTGGCTATCATACTCCCTGAAGTAGTGAAAAGTTGTGAAAAAGAGAGAGCAATTACTACGCAGTTTTGAGAAAACATGCCATCAGGTATATTAATTGATTAACGACATAAATCCTTCTGAAGTAAGCAAAGACAGTTATTGTAAAAGAAAAAAAAAAAAGATTGGTATATCTTTATTTGGTTTCAAAGATCCAGTCAAAATACTTTAACTAAAACTTTAAAGCACATCATAACTTTTTGCAAGGAAACTCCATTTAAATACAAAATTTCATATTGTTCTAGTGTCCTTTAGTAAATGTACTTTTTGATGCACATAGATTAATTATAGCTACTAGCTGATAACCCTGCAAACTCGCGGATGAGAAAGCACAGTTTTTTTTTTGGGGGGGTTGTTATTTTTGCACATAACATAAGACTGAGTCTCTACTGAACCCCTTGCTTCGGAAAGGAAGTGGTTCGCATTAGCCATTTCGAGGTCTTTAGAAATACATTTATGCATTTTAGCTTTTGATTTAAAAAATCGGCCTTTTATTGTAAAAATAATGTTCCCACTCCAATCTTCATGAAAAAATACACCTGTATGCCAATTCTCATTGTTATAGGTGGTGTGAAAATGCTCGGTTAGTGTGGCTTCATTTTTTGCCACCATCAATTAAAAATAGATATCTATTTATGATTCAAAGATTGTCAAGTTGAGCAGATTAAAAGAAGCTAATGAATGGTAAGAGCTGACTTGCTTTCCAACTTTGATAACATGAAATTCCCTGGATAGAAAAGTAAACAAAATGTATGTCCTTACCTAACTTTTCTTTCGAAACTTAAGTAATTTCATCCTTATCACTTATCTATTCAGGGGGAATGAAAGTGCAATAAAAATTAACTCACTCTTGGTTGATCTGAAAGGGTCTTTATAGTTCTCTCCCATAGAAACATAAATGTCTCCATTGACAGGTATGTCCTGTTCTGAGAAAATCTCTATACCATCCTCTAGGAAAACTCTTCGTGCTGCAAAAGGAAGTCCAAGTTTTTCTGTTGCCAACTCCAGGAGCTGAAATACATTGATGTAGAAGAATTAAAGATAGTAAAGAAATATCAGATAGTGTAGCCAGCACAACAATTTTCTATAAACTCTAAAAGTGAAATGAAAATACCCAATTAAATATTCATTCACTCATTCATCATCCAGTACCCTTTTACCATTACAGTGTAGGGCCGACTCTTATTGAGACGGAATTACTCCTGATCATGCTATTAAACTAAGCAGGTGATCAGCCCACTGTAACCCTTTGGTGGTAGTAGTAGGATTTCATTTTTGTACGGACAGTGGCCTTGCGGCATTCTGTTTTCCAACTGCCAAGGGTTATTTAACGTGTGTGAGGTGCACAAATAACTTCCGAGTTTATCTTCCATCTCCGATAGGACTAGGCTCTAGATCCCACCTACCCATGTTGCAGGGATCAAGGGAGTGGCATACACGGTTTTTCTTGGGGTTTCATCCCCAGACAGACTCGAACCCGTGTCACTTAATTTCAGTGCCAGAGCCATGACCACTGAGCACCGGAGTCCCATAAGAAATAATTATATCCAATTAAAATTTTTTCAAAGGAAAAGGAGAGAATATACACAGCTAAAATCCAAACTGAATAATTATTGGGACAAAGAATCTCTTAATGGAAATTTGTTGTTAATCCTTAGGGTGAATTTTACCATCATCCTCTCTTTTTATAATGCTTACACCAGGCAGGACATAGCTGCTGAATAGCCAATTTCTAGGGCCATGATATTAAACTGTCAGGGATTAAACCTGCAGCCTGCCAGCTCCAAGGGGGATGGGGAGGGGGCTCAATCATTTAAGCAAACAGTGATGGCTGGAAACATCTCCCTTTAAATTAGTGACACTGATCCTACTTACTATCTTCATGGTGGGAGCAGCAAGGTGCATGAAGACATCCCTGGAGCCGTTTTTGAATGCAAAGACTTTGATGATGTGTGGCTGCCTCCGATAAATGGATTTCCTTCCTGCAAAACAAAAAAGCATGCTCATGAATACAATAGAATAATGTTAGAAAATAATAGTTGTGGATTAAAATTCCTCTACAATAGCTGCATCTATTAGTTGAAACATAGGCAAAACTTTTTGAAATTCAAATTATTTGCGTAGTTTTCAGATGATTTGAAATAGATAAAAATAAGTGTGCTTCTTTCTTTGTTCACCAGTGCCTATAAATCGTTATATTCATCTAGAAACAACTTCTCAAACTCTTACCCATCTACTTAAATATTCACCTACCTATAAATTACCTGCTCTTTCAATTTCAGCAAATCTTTATATCTATCTCCCACTGTATGTGAAATACAATAAACCAGCTTTGTTGGCACACTTGGTTGAGTGTCCGCCTAGTAATATGTAGATTCCCACACCGCGACATACCTAAGCCATACCGGGCTTATGGGAATAGGGCTAAGACTGGTTGGCCCAGTGTCAGTATAATGTGACTGTGTGAGATATTCGTGTGAGTTCTCCATCTATCTCTGTGTGGCAGCACGTTAACATGTCCAGAGCGCTTTGCCGGTGATGTAACCTAAATTTTGTAGAAGCAGGTGTTAAACCATAACGTTCAAACATTTTGAAGTACAATAAGATCTGCCCTTTCAAGTTATTTATTCAAACAGAGACTGTTTACATAGTGATGCAAGTTCTATTGTTGCTAATGATGCAAGTTCTATAGGTGCTAGTGATGCAAGTTCTATTGTTGCTAGTCATGCAAGTTCTATTGTTGTATAATAGCACTGCCTTACCTGAGCTGGGTCTGGACCTCAGACTCACTGCTGAATGGGGCCTGGAATGAGAGTAAAATGCATTTGAAATAGCACAGAATTAGGGGGGAAAAGTATTTTCAAGTTCTAAAAAAATTTTGTAATAAGGATCAGCTCTAAAAAATCTTCGGAACATGACAAAATTGGATAAATTTATCAAAACTGCAATTTTTATGCAAAAAGTTCTACTTCTAGTTATGACTCTTCACAGATGTTAGTGTCATCATTTTTTAAAATGTTGTGCATTAGATATTCACTCCTTCAACTATGTCATTTTGCACTTGTCCATGAAAACTTTCTTCAAGTTTCACTTCATGAAACAAAAATCTTTTATGGATAGAAATTTTCACAAATATTTGAGATCCCTAAAGTATCAGCAAAATACTTATTTTTTAAACTAGTCACTTGTCAAATTGAAAATGGACATAGGAGCCAAATGATAATCTATCATAAGAGCACAGCTCAATCCCAATTTTACCGTCTAAGAGTAGCATTAAGTATTAGTGAGAGCAACTGCTCTGAACTTGTTTTAAGCACAGAATAATTTCTTATACTTACATGAAGCACATTTTATAGTTTTTTTACATGCCCTAATCTTTATAAGCATAGCATCAATCCAGTCAGAAAAATTCAGTTTCGACAAACTGGTTCAGAGGTTCATGCAATTTTTGTTTCCATTATCTCTTGTTCAGTAGTGATATAAAAAAATCTTGGATAGCACAGAATCCTCACCTCATTCTGCGAACAGGAGCACTTGCTGGCCTCATCCCCCGCCTGGACCGAGGAGACTCAGGGTCCCAAAGGCTAGCATCTGCTATGTATTTTGCATCAATCTTTGGCTTTCCTGACATTGGCCTGGATACTGCAACTGCAGACATAGGTCTGCGACGGACTTTTCCATATCTAAGATTATTGTGGGGCAGTCTTTGCAAGTAAGGAGAAACAGGTGCGCTGAAAAAATGCACAGGAGAATAAGATTTACAATGCAATGAATATCTGTTATAAAAGCTACCTTCAGAATCATGATTCTTGAACAAAGATCAGATGGACAGATCACTCTTAGCTGAAATAGCCGTATCTATTTTGTTTAATTCTTTTTATTTTTTTTACTTGAGGAATTTTGAACAGAGGGAACTAAAGCTGTTCTCTTTTAGATTTGATTTGTTCATTTCAGATTTTAGTTGTTAAATTTCTTATGTGATTTTTTCATCTTCCAGCGCAATTACTGTCGTTTTTCTTCTACAAAGTCAAACACAATTGGAGAGTAAGAGTTAAAATTCTATTACAAGAAATCAACACTATCAGCATTATGGATTAATTTGTAATATTTTGAGAAAAACTTGTTTTCATAGCTCTTTAAGGGTGCAATGGTTGCTTTTATAATTAGTGTTTTAAAACTTTTGGAAAAGAACCCCTAACATGATATCCACATAAAGAAAGAGACATTTGCCAATTAATAACCTCGAAGTCTATAGATACATGTTTATGATTCAAACTGTAGGTGGTCTTTAAGGATTTAACATAAAAGCATTAGAGAATGTGGAAGTTGAATGAAATTGAGTAGCAGAATTTGTCAAAATGCAAGCAGTCAAAGAAAATGATTGGTGTAAAAAAAAATTCATTTGAACATTGCAAATGATACCTACTGTCTTTCTCTTCTTGGAGATGGAACTTTCTGCCTCTTTAACTCATCCAGATATTGAGCTACTAGAAGATCTTCGTAACTGATCATATCAGATTTGGCTTTGTTAAACAGTGGAGTTGCTGCTGGTAGTCGGGGCCTTTCTGATCTTCTGTCAGATTTTCGACCAGATCTAGAAAAATAGTAGAGATTATTAGATTAGACATAGAACTATGACACGGGATCAAAGACCTCATAGCCAATAACATCAAAAAGAACTTTGAATGGGTTAAACAACACTTGCTTTCAAAGGGATTTTGTTTTAACATCATTCCAACATTGAAAATTTACAACACAGTTTTCATATGCACTTTTTTACAAAATGCTGCCATTGGACAACCCAAAATTTTGAAAATTGAAAAGGTATTGATTTTTTGTTGTTGTCATCTTTAGGGGGCCACGGTGGCTCAGTGGTCATGGCTCTGGGCACTGAAATGAAGCGACGCGGGTTCGAGTCCGACTTGGGAGTGATTTTTATCGCTAAAACCCCAAGAAAAACCCCGTATGCCACTC
>JAUEKY010122357.1:0-10266 GCA_031833965.1 Scyllaea pelagica
GTCTTAAAATAATTTTTTTTTTTTTTTTGTCTATATTTTTATAAACACAACACACACACACACACACACACACACACACACACACACACACACACACACACACACACTCACACACACACAGAATATGCATTAAAGGAAAGCCTAAGATCTCTGCTGCTTATGTAACATTTTGTTTTTCCACATCATTACCATCACAGGCTATACACAGCCAAGTGATTATTACTTTTGCTTTTATTTTATTTATCAATGTGATGAGATTAAGCCTATATTTCCCATGTCTTATTGTCAAGAAAATGTGATTCCAATGTTTTGGGAGCTATTTGTTATAATATATGTGAATAAAAACAAGCGAAAAATGCTGAGAATACTTTTTTTTTTTATCTCAGCCTTTAAATACCCTGAAACTGTTGGATTTCTGTTTGCAGGTCAAGGACACCAAAGAAATCAAAATCATCTAAGTCAAGGTCAAGATCCCCCAGGAGGCCCAAGAGGAGTCCAAGCCCTCGGGGGTATTTTTTTTTGTTATACCTTTTCATGCAAATTCTTCTATCTTTTCAGTGTTTGCCCCAGGTTATCTACTTAACTGTCAATTTATCCATCATTTTTAGGCACTCTCATAATCAATCAGGAGAGCTGCCAAAGCTGTAGACCAGAATGGAAATCTACATGACTGCTAGACTCATTCTATTTATAACTGGTGTAAATAGAATTTTCGCCTTGTTTTTTCTGCACACAATTATCTAGGAGAAGATATTTCATTTAGCAAATAATTTTTCATGTTGTCCCCAACTATTCAATCGTAATTACTCTCTAGTTGCTTTCATTCTTTTTTTCTAGGTTTTCCAAAAGTTTTATTTGTATTTTTATCTCAATGTTTTTTAGATTTTAAACTTATTTTTCAAGGGTTTTATGTTAAGTACAAAAGTTTCAAATTGATAAAAATCTAGGTTTAAATTTTCTTTGTGGATGAAATTAAGTTTATTTATGTGTTTTGTAACAAGGTTTGATATTTTCTTGTGAAATATCCAGAAGTCGATATAATGAATGGGATGCTCGGAGCTATGGTGATGACCCCAAGAAATCCCACAAAGATCCATCTTACCGATCAAGGTCTCCTTCGAGAAGGAAAAGATCATCAGAAAGGAAGAGGGAAAGGTCTAAAGAAAGGAACAATGACTTGAGACTACAAATTGATAAGGCCAAGCTGAGGAAAATTGCAATGTGGGTATCTCAGCTTGTCTGACTCTTGTCACGCAACTGTAAATCAATGTATCCCTTTTTGATCAGCAAATTGATTTAGTGATTATTCGATGTAAAAAAAAGAAATGTAGTGAAATTGGGAATCACCAAAGTGGGTGGAAAGTTTTTTGTTTTTTTTCTTTTTTTTGATCATTTGGTGAAGACCAATGATTCTATAAAGTTACTTTTGGCTTTCACTACTAGTTAAATATAGAGAAAGTTAACAGTTTTATTTATATTCAGCAATTGTCATTGGCATTTTGGTTACAGTTTTGATGGGTTGGAATAAAATAGCGTATTTGTCAAATAGCTTGTCACTAGAAATGTCAAATTTCAAACTATCTTGTCTGTCAATCCTTTACGGTGTTCTCTAATTGCATGCAACATTCTTAGTATGAATTAAACTGCTATCAGATCAACTGAGATGACTTAATGACTATTTCCAGAGCCAACACTTTAAACAACATGAAGTCAGGCCAGCAGATGGCAGTAGCAGCCCAGATGGACATGGCAGCCGTCAAGTCAGGCGGGAAATCTGTGGAGGAACTCACTGGTACGTGGCTGGCTTATGTTGATTCAAGTCTACTGGCTAATGGCAGTTGGCTATAGTGTAGCCTTTCCAAAATAACAATCATTGTATTGTAATGACGTCCAATGTACATCAGTTCCAATTTTTTTTACTTATATGTCATTATAATAAAAAACTCAAAAGCCATTTTGACTTTTCTCTATAATGACATTTTTTTCTGGTCCTGACAATGTCATTGAAGAGGGTTTGCACTGTGTATTCCAAAATGTATGGCTTGTAATATTCACGGGCAATCCACCCCTCACCCCCCCCCAATTTTAATTTCATTTTCATTGTGGGGTTATGTTGGGTCTCTTATTTTACTAGATTTTTGCAAGAGGATTTCTGAAAAGGAGCAAGAGAAGCAGGACCAAGCAGTCAGTGATAGCAGCGATGAAGAGCCCGGCAAAGGTCAAAGTGACGAGGATGAGCCACTCATACATCATCCCTTCAAGGTCAAGGACACCACATCCAACATCATCATGAACATCCGCGTAAGTTTTACTGTGTGATTGTTGAAAAATAACCAGCTAACTTTTCTGTCAGAACTGTGGAATTCTGAAATACTTCTGTTAAGTTTATGGTATTCACTTCTTTATTTGATTTTCCAAATGAAACTATCCAAAAAGACCAACTTTTTCAGAAGTACTAAACGTATATGTCTTTTTCAAAACTTTTCTTTTACCTTTAAGATAGAGATCATGAAATGTGTCTGGATAAAAGTGAAATGTACATTTTTATATTCCCACAAACAAGGAAAGCATTAAAAGCTAGTCAGACCCATTGGCATTCCTTCATGATTGAACTGAACCCATGACAAAATATTTGTGTTTAATTCAGTACACTGTTGAAAAATAGGGGAAAAGGAACAATTAGAGAGAAGGATAGGGAAAAGGTAACAGTAAAAGAGAAGACAAGGAGAAAGGTACAGTTAAAGTTAATGAGAAGAATAGGGGAAAGGTAACAACTGTAAAAGAGGAAAATAGTGGAAAAGAAACAGTAAAAGAGAAGAATAGTAGAAAAGTAATTGTGAAAGAGAAACGAAGGGGAAAATAACAGTGAAAAATAAGAATAGGGGAAAAGTAGCTGTAAAAGAGAATAATAGGGGAACAATAACGGCAAAAGAGAAGAATAGGGGAAAGTTGGGTGTTTATTCAATGCTAAGCACATTGAAGTTAAAAGAAATTAAAGCAACTGGAGCATTTTTGTGAAAACTCTGATCTTATCTGTCACAGTTGTGAGTCAAAAGATTCTTCCTTTCTTATTTGTGTTATTCTTATTTCACACAATAGATTTTTTAATATCCAACTCTTTTTCTTATCTTCAGCTTCATCTTACATCTCCTTTTTCCTCAAAATTAATTAATGTCTAATTTTTTTGCTGATAAGAAGTGAGGGGTGTAGGTGAATTCTGTACTGTTTGATTTTGTTTTTGTATTGTCCAGAATGCCAAGCAGTTGCCAGTGATGACACCATCAGAGAAGCAGGCCCAGCAGGCCACACTGAGGCTAGCGTTTCCGGTCTCCAGCGGATCCCATCACCGGGCGAAGGAATCGGAATGGGTGCCAGTGGAACGGACGACTGCTCAAGCCACCACGACCACTAACAAAGCATCTGTTGCTCAGGTAAGGGGTGGCTGAAGTTTTCTCAAAGTAGTGCTAAGAAGTGCATTTGGTAATTTTTTACCCAAGTCTTGAATGTTGAAATTGAAATCACTTGAAATGCATTGCTGCTATTCCTGTCATTCTTCTGCCAGGCATCAGGGATGTATTGTTTGTTTTTCTGGCTACCTAAGAAGTCTAATAAATCCTGAATTTAAAGGAAAAGAATTGTTAATTTAGCTTTACCCTTGCTAGATGTTGTCATTCATTAGCTTTTCTTTTTGAACATATCTCTTTGAAAGAGACAAACAAATAAACCTGGAGCTGTAGGCAGAGATCTTTTTGTTGTTAAAGTTTGATAAACCTAGTCTTAATTTGTCTTATCCTTTAGTACAATATCACCAGTCCATGCTATCTTTTGACATTAATGAATGTTGTAATATAAGAAAGGTGTAATCTGACCCAACCATGCATCATCTCATGGCCTCTTTTCATCTTGTCCCGGTATGATTAATGTCTATTCCTCTTTCAACATGAAGCATGGCTGGAAGGTCACTGGCATACTGGTTTCCTTCTTTTCTGAAATGCATTTGTCTGCCTGCAAAATGATTGATAATGATTGATAATGATAACTTTTTATTTA
Source organism: Scyllaea pelagica (assembly GCA_031833965.1). Taxonomy (NCBI): domain Eukaryota; kingdom Metazoa; phylum Mollusca; class Gastropoda; order Nudibranchia; family Scyllaeidae; genus Scyllaea; species Scyllaea pelagica. Next base: position 4,051 of record JAUEKY010122357.1, read on the forward strand.
TGTTTTTCAGATATATTTCATTGTGCATGACTGTCTCGCTGGTTATTGTAAAAAAAATATCCAATAGTTGTAGGGGTTTTTTTTCATTTGCTGAATTTTCACTCCTGCCTTGGAGATCACTCTTTAGCAGCTGTGTGATTATTGGAAGGAAATGAATACTGAAGGTTGTTCCTTTGATGATATCAATTCAAACATGTTGCTAACAAAACTCATTTTGAAAATTCCTTCACAAAGTTTTCCTAAATAATGTAGAGACATTGAAACACTGTCTCACATTTTAGAACTATAAAAGGAGATTGAAGAGAAATCATCGTGAGCTGCCCTAGTTTCTGTTTGCTTTTTCTATATTCGTTAAAAGGTGATTTTGATCATTAATTTTTTCACCAAGCGCTGCCCTCGCTTTTTCTTTGCTTTCCTCTTCTTATGTTTTCCTATTCCTTTGCCAGGCACCGCTAGAGCCTCAGCCTGCCCCAAGTCAAAGCATATTTCCAGAAACACAGGTAAAAGCGTTAAGAAAAAAAATAGCAATATCTTGTTTATTTGTTAAAGCTGTTGGCTATACAAAAGCATACCGGGAATGTAGAGATCTCACCCATGGCTACTTTTAAACTGAAAAGCAGAAATATATACAAGTATGAAAGATCAACTTTTTGTTTCTGGAATTAAGAAAATGAGAAATTTGCCAATTTTTGATACATGAGGAATTTGACAGAAGCTTAAAAGTATATTCTCTTACCTGCCACTATAGCCATACCCCATTTAAGTCTTCAATTTATAACAAAACAATTTTTATTTTGTTCTATCTGTCTTGGTTGGACTGCCTTTTCCCTCTAGCTCATAGTTAGGATCAGTCATTTTAATTTTCTCTGTCTCCTTAAGTATAAATGGGTATCTGGCCATTACTAGCAGTTTCTTTTTCTAAAATGAAATGTACCCTGGCTAGCTGGCTGCATTTCTTGTCCTACTTGTTGAGTGTTACTGTTAACTCTGAACACCACTGTGAATCTTTGACAAGCTTATTGGGTATTGAGTTATGTAAAAGCTCTTTTTTGCTTTGTTTAACTATTTCAGAAAGTGGATATAGGTGCCATCATCTCTGAGCGGCTTCAAGCTGTTAGGAAACTTCAAACCAACCCTTATGATGTTCAAGCTCTCAGTTCAATGCACCGGGCCCAAGAGAAGGTCAGGACAATGGCACTCACAAACTTTTTATTTTCATAAGAATGTGACATGATGTTTTTATAAGACAGACATTAAGAGATTCATTCTATTTTGAATTACCATTGATATTTTTGTTGATGACTTTGCTTGGATTTTTTTCTTTTTCTCTGTTTTTAAAGCAAATTCTATTGAACAGAAAAAAATTGTTCTTGTCCCAAAGGGGTATAGCAGTTTTGAATTGTTTGATAGATGTTGCCATAACATTGTTGTTTTGATAAGTTTTTCCATTGCATAATCCTTCAGGCCAGCCAATGGGCACAGTCAAAGCATCTGCCGGGCCAGTTCACCGGTTCCACCGGGGCACAGGTCATGTCACAGCAGGAACTTATGGGAGACAAACGCCATCAAGCGTGGGCCAAGAAGGTAGAGTTTTCTTTTACCTTTGAAATAATCTATTGTTGTTGCTGTTGTTGGTGAGCACTTGTTTTTATCATCCATGCAGCATTTATTGCCCAAAAATTTAATTCACCATTGCTTTTTATTGCCTCCATTGATGCAGGATAAATAATTCGACTTAAGCGTATTGTGCACTTTTTTTCTGTTTTTTTTTCAAGAGGTAACGGGAAGAGAGAAGGTTTGTATGTTTATTCGTTTAGTATTGAATTTTTGCATATTATAAGTTCATTTGTTGGCTTTGTGAAAGCAATAGGGGAGGGTGTTTTGGTTAGGAATTTTTGAGCACACATAATCTTCTATCGGTTGATAAGGCATCGATAATAAGATAAACTTGACCTGCTATCAACTGATCTTACCTTTGTAAAGTTTGCATCACTCAGAAATCTATTTGTTGTTGATGTCTTTTTGAGAAAAAAATCTTGAGTTGGATTAAACTCATCTATTTCCGAGTTAAGGATGAGAATTAATGCATTATTGGCCAGATAGTTAAGCCATAGACCTTGGAACTGGTAGGTTGCGGGTTTCGGGTTTCATTAGTAGATTTGGCGTTATAGAAACAGGGCTAACACTATTATCTTGGTGTTAGTATACTGTGATGGGACAAGAATGAGCTCTTGTTTCTTTATCTGTGTCAGTTGATAACTCATTTAGAAAGCTCTGCCTTTGATAAAATCTATAGGGGTTTTAAACATTTTTTTTTGAAAGGCAAGAAATTTTTTTTATTCCATCTTCATTATTTTGAGTTTTGTTATAGTAGTAGCGATTGAATTTTTTGTCTTTCTCCTCTTTATCAAGGAATATTTCTTAACAGGTCACATAGTTTATTGAAAACAAATTGAGGTTGAAATTTCTTTCAATGTCCAAGGGATATATAAGGGACAGACGTACACTTGAAATTGCAATAGCCTGGCTACTTTTTTTCTCAGTTTCATCACTGAAACCCACAATATATTTAAAGCTGAATAATACTTGCTGGCTGAAGTCTCAATCACCACACCAATTTGTTTTAGAACAAGATAGATTTCATCCTTAAGAATCTCATTGTTTTTATTGTAAAACTAAAATTGCAAAGTCTATCTTTTGCTTTTCACAATGAGGAGGGCAAGATTTGGAATGCATGATGATAAATACCATTCAATTTAATGTGGTGGCTGATTTTAATTGTGATGTTTTCTGATCCTGTCTACAGGCCAATTCATTTATGATGTGATGCATTTTTTAGGATCATTATCATTATTAGACTAGATTTGATTATTTTTGTAGTCATGTCAAGAGTTAGAACTGCAAGGTTGCACCTTTTTTTCACTCTTCCTAGGTGTAAATGATTACTTTGATATCAACAGCATTGTTGATATTGTGGAAAAAATATATGCCTTTAAGTTGGAGCTGCATGTCTCGTCCTATGTGTCAAGTGTTACTGTTGGTCGTACCGTTGGTCTTAGACTCTTTGTAAAGAGTTTTAAAGCATGTCAAATAGATATAGTGTCATGCATAAGTTAAATTTTGTTTTCTTCTTGTTCGCCTCACAATTTGGACAAATTTAGTCAAACAACCTTAGAAATAGATAGGCTAGTTAAAATTAAGAGAGGAGCTATATTATATTAAGAATTTGGTGTTATCACAGACAATAATCTTGTCAGTGTGTTGTAGACAGCAAGCTGTGATGCTTTCTCCTCAATGTCTGTTTTCAGGTGGACAGCCAAGGGTCATCTCTCGTCATCACAGGGCAAGGCCGGATACCAGTGTACTAGCTTTTTCTTTGTGTTTGCCACCGCTAGACCTGTGCTGATCTGTTACTAGGCTGCTTAGTCTGGTGAAAACGTTAGTACACTGGTATGCAGCCTGCTCACTGATATAAACCCTTTTCATACTATTCAAAGCTTTCGCATAGCAATGTTCATAACTTAAGCTAAGTCCCAATCTACCAAGGAAATTTGGCTATTTTGAAAATTAGACGGAATTATAGTTTGGGGATTTTGTTATTCCTCATATTTGGAAGCTTTAGAATAATATGAAAAAAAAAAAGAATTTCTTTTTCCTCAGATGTTAGAACGAGTATGTGGTATTCAAAACTATTTTGAAATGTGTTGTCTATATCTTTGTTGGTTGAAGTTATTGGCGGGTTGTTTATGAAAGGGAAAGATTTTTATCAGTTTGACTCTGTCATGTTAACTTTTTCCATTTACAAATGCTTCAAATTGATTTATTCAGGGATTCATGTCTGTTGTTGAATATCAGTTAGTCTCAGAGGATCATTTAGAACTCGTGTATGATTATGAGAATATTGAATGTAGCAAGATGTCTTGAAGATTTCTATTGTTGTGTCTGGCACATAGTGACAAGGGTCCTGTGTAGTTGGTAAAGTGTCAGAACCAACTTTGGTTTCTGTTGCTTTTATTATGAGGCTTTTTGGCCAGATTTTTAAAAAAAAGGAATGAACCTTACAGTATAACTTGTTTTCCTTGTCTTTGCTGGGATAGAGTGATTTGGATGAGAAGTCTGTGAATCAAAGAAAAGATAGATGGGTTTAGAACTTTGGCATTTGGATGAGAGGTCTGTCAGGATGAGGAAAATTTGTTGGGCTAAATTAATCACAGTGTGATCAAAGTAGGTCAAGAATTCTATTCCAGTGTGGGTCAAGTATGACCGGGTTTGTTGATTGTGATGTTTTAGAGGCTTGTCCTGGTCACCAGCCACAATATATCTGAGTTGAAATAGGACCGAAGGTCAAGGCTGAGATTCCCGCAGCCCCTAACAGTGAACAACTGTGTTTGGTTTGTGTGTTTGTGTTCGGCCTGAGACTCGGCAGTAGCATGTGTGGAGGAGGAGGAGTCAGAAAAGGACAGGGTGAGTACCTCCTATGTAGAAATGCTCAGCTTGTGGTCAAAGCTTTTCAGTTGAGGCACACATCATTATATATATATATGTATGTATTTATGTATTGTATTCAACTGACTGCTTTGATCACGAACCAGCTGAGCATTTGCATGGGAGGAAGTGAAGACTGCGCTAAGTTTTTGCAATGAGACCAGACTCCTGGTATAATGGGGAGCACACTGGCTGTTTCTCTTTGGGGGCTACTATGTTGTTGAAGGAGGATATTATGTCTTTAAAAGGAATGATTAATGTGAAATTTTTGGAACTAGCAAGGAACTATTTGAGGAGAAATATGATGTAGTGAAGGTTTGAATTTCGGTTGCATGTCTACTGAGGATAGGGTTTTTTTATTGTTAGGGATAATGAAAAGCACAAAACTTCAATTGAAAAAAAAAAAGAAAGAAACTGATATCGATTCAGTGTGGAAATGCAGCTTTGTGTTTTTCATTATCCCAGCAAATATTTAATATTGATATATTTTCAGGAATCAAGAGGAACCGCTGCCAGCTGTCCTAATCCAATGTTCACTGCTACCATTTTTCACAAGCAGAGATCTATGAGAAAGCTCTGAAGTGTTACCAAATCTTAATCTCTTATTTTTTCACATAAAGCTCATGTGTTCATTTTGTGATTAAAAAAAAAAAGATTATTCTTGCAATGTGCACAGGGATTTTTAAAAGCCAGTCAACTTCTCTTGTTTTGATTATCGAGTTTTCAGTTTTTAATACTGGCTTTTCACTTTCAGTAATATTGATTTTTTTTTTTAAGCATACAAATTTTGACAAAGCTGGTTTTTATTTTCATGTTTTCATGTCAGAGCATCTGTCTGGAGTCATATTGCATATGATGTTATGACATGCCTGACTTCATGCTTTAGAATTTGAGCAATAACTGGAGAATGCTTTTATTTTGTTAGAATAATTATTTGTGGAATATGAAGCATTCAAAACTCCTAATGAGACCTGAATTTGTTCTTTTTGTTTTTTTTTTCAATTTTGCTTTTGGTATGCTCCTGAAGACAGAAATTTTATGCTCTGTTCTTATTGACTTTAGTGAATTTAAGTGTTAACCTTGCGCACATTATTGACCTTGTGTATGATTGTGTGTGCTTTCTGTCTGCAGTCCCAGTTTATATCGGCGGCTCCCCTGTCTGGAGGCATTGGAATGCATCTGCTGCAGAAGATGGGATGGAAGCAAGGTGAAGGTCTGGGCAAAAACCATGAGGGAAACTTGGAACCTTTGCAGCTGGACATCAAAATTGACCGCAAAGGTATTGACCCGAGTCATACTTAGACACCATCTACTATCTGTGCCAAGAAATTTGAATAGCTGTTTGGGATATGAAGCTAGCTTCTGATCATGGATTTACAATGAGCACATGATATATATAGTTATTGAAATTAGGTTTTGTGATTTGAAGATTTTAAAACACCCGTGGAATTTAATCAGAAACCAAGTAAGCTATTCATTGGAATGAAATAATACAGATTCTTATGTTTTGCCATTGCTCCATAACTTAATTGATAGGGAAGAAAATGCTGTGCATGGAGATAGATTTTATACTTCTCTACCTCTATGGCTGGCTTCATGTGTCTTTGTTTTATTCAAAAGGGAAAGAAGCAAAGGCTAATCATTCATTCATTCATTCATTATCCAGTACCCTTTTACCATTACAGTGTAGGGCCGACTCTCATTGAGACGGAATTTCTCTGGATCATGCCA
>JAUEKY010122467.1:0-10266 GCA_031833965.1 Scyllaea pelagica
TCCATGCTTCATTCTGTTCAACAGAATATTTTTATGCCTACTGGCCAAGTCTTTTACAATTGCAGTAGCCTTAGTGCTGCCACATTGGAATTGCTGTGCAATGGGAGAGTCATAAAACATCGTTTTGAAAGCATCAGTGAGAATTGATGCAGAATTCAAAGATAAGTTTAATTCCGCAATTAACTCAACCATAATGATTTCAGCTCTGATTGTGTCTTCTTTCAATTGATCGTCTTTCTTTTTCTTTTCTAATTCCAATATAACAATCAGAGGTGAATAGTTGCAAAAATCGTATTCATCTCCTTTCCAAAACTTAAACCAAAAACCAATCTCCCACGTTGTGAAGAGAAAAGAAGAAAAGGAGGAAAGGAAAGGAAAGGAAAGGCGGGGGGGGGGGATCTTTACAAAGATATAATTCACGCAAGTTTGAAAAAAGGAAAAATAATTCCAATTTACCATATTTACCTTTTTTTCTTAAAAAGAAAGAGAAAAGCCTACCAAAAATCAAGGCAGCAGAAAGAGAAAAACCTGTTTCTTACCATCTTTCCACAAGCTGTTGATGAAATTATCTGAGGAGGTGGCCAAGATGGAGACCACATTCTCATTCAAGGGGTCCATGTTCTTCAGCAGCCATGCCTCGGCAGAGTAATCCACCTGCACCATAAGGAAAATCAAGCAGTATAAATCAGCACAAACTAAAGCAAATCATCATAATAAAAACAGCCCAGTAAATGCTACATTTCTTCATTAACAATTCCTTCATTCTCTTTCCTCTATATTTCTTTGGTCAAAGGGAAAGGCACACATAATTCACAAGCAAAATTAGCAAAAATCATGAGGTTGTGAAAAAATAAGACAAAACGTGTGACGCTTAAACAACTACAATAAAAACTTGAACCCCTATTCTCTTATTGTCTACTATTAAATGTTTAACATTGATAATAAAAATGATATCTTCAAACTGTAAAATCACCGATCAAATTTGTCAAGTTTATCTATCTCAACAATTCTGACCAAAATGCTTAAGACTTACAAAAGATAAGCAAGGACCAAGCTCTTGACAAATGTTTTCATTGCTGTTGCTGAAAACTGGAAAGCCACTAAGCCACAAAGCCGCCAGAGAGATTCTAGACGACTTTTGAGGGCCAGACACCATAGCCCCCATCCCTACTGTAGGAGAATCCTTTTCATCCTCATGCTGGCCACTCCAAAACAAGCAAAGGGGGCCTTCATGGCTCTCGGGTGAGAGCTAGACAAAAACTGCCTGCACACCTCAAGTTGTCAGCAGCAATCACATTCTACATGATTGTAGCAGAGTTTTCAAAACAGTAAGATGTTCCACTAATCAGAATCATTTCCTGATCCTCCATTCCTTCCCTACTAATCTACTTCCTGTTGTTTACTTATGACATCATAAGTTGATGATGTCATCAGTTTTTGAGTTGGAAAACAATCACAGGATGACATCATCAAAGTTAGTGCTAACAAAATCTAAATGCTTCCATTCACCATTCTGAACATGATAATTTTCTCTCATCATGGTCCTCCTGAAGTCATGTGTGAAATAGCTCTCTTGGAGACATTCCATTCTTCCTTTAGTCTTTAGTTGTTTTAAGTTAGATGACGCCACATGCAATATTATAATACTTCCCCCATACTGTCCCAATATCGTTTTGTTTTTTTTTCTATTCCTAATCAATATCTCTTCTTTTTCAAATCCTCACAAATAATGCAGCACTGAGAAAGCACAAATGTCCATGTTTGGTTCCAGGTGGATCTTGTAATCCTATTGCAATCTACTCCTTTAACATTTCCTTCTTCATCCTTATACTATTTCCCTTTCCTACTTTCTGCAGTGGTTTTTCATTGTCAAAAGCTGTAAGTGTTTCATACTTGGTCATTACAAGCTCTTCCTCTTCAACCTTCAATATTGGATTCACTCTCAAAGGGCAGAGTTGAAGCCCACAGCATGCAAAAGTCAAGCCTATATTTAATAAAATGTGTGCGCAACTCAAGCACAGTAATCATCTCTTTTAAGTGTGAGCGTGTGCTAATTGACCATGAAAAGCTCCTGACATCCTGCACCTGTCATCTGTTTTATTATGTGTCTGTCTGTGTGAGTGTGTGCAAATTGATCCTCAAATGCATTTGTCATCTTTTTTTTCCTACACAAAATGAGCCAAAAGGTAAAAATCAGGCTGCCTTACCGTTCCAGCATAATGCATGAGACTGAAGTCTGCGTCTGCCCTGAAGTCAGGCTTCTTGAACTTAGGGTGGGCGGTGTGTTGGCCCAGCACCTTGTCCACAAAGGTCTTGTCGGTGGCCTTGGGGAACCAGCACTCTTCATCCAGCAGGGCAAGGATACCCATGGGCTGAAAGGGTAAGAGGTAGGTGTGAAAATCAGTAACCAATGTATTCACAGACTGAATAATTAGTCAGAATACTAAATACCATTCAGGGCTGGGCACTCAAAAGAGTCAACCTATATCTAATTAATAACTCAGAGCTAATAGTCATACCTTGAGAGCCATTCATTTGCAATAAATTGTATCATTGATAAGAATTAAAACCTGACCCTTTCAACATTTACAAGTAAGTATAGCAATGACTATAGGTGGTTTAACCCCAGCCTGTGAATAGATTTCAGATGAGAAGAGAATCACTTGATGTGTAACTGTGCCACAGGCCTGGGTGCTGCTACAGCAGCAGCTAATCATGATCATCAAGAATCAGCAGACTTCTTTAAAAAAACTTCTTAATTCTCCACCCTGATCCCTTGACTTCATCAAGCAGTCAAGAACAAAGAAGCCAAAAAAAGACGCTTTGAGCCTAAAGCACTGTTAGTGAATCTTTCAGCTTAATCAATTCAATCCGTCATAAGCTTAGCATGAACATCACCCTCATTCCCATCATTCAATAAGGAAATCACACTTACAAAATATCTTTAACAGAAAAAATAAGAAGAACAGAATTCAGCTTAATGATTAAAATCACACCTTTTTCCATCATAAAAAAGCATTGCTTAAAACTAACCTGGAAGATTATATTAATATCTAAAACACAACAGATCATGAACATCCTGTGAGGAGAAGAAGAAAAAATGTCCAGACATTGAAGTCTAATTCAATAAAATCTTCAGCTCCACCACAAAAGAAGTAAAAAGGCATTGAAAGGCATTGAAACAAAATGGCAGTGAAGAAAAAAAATAAAATCTTTTAGTGAAGAAAAGATAGGAAAAGGTAGGTGTCTGCAGAATTCCACCACCAGCCGGCAGAGGCAACACCACCTTGCCATCAACAGGTGATAGCATCAAAGCTATCCATTACTTTACTAGGGTTATAACATCACAACAGCACTAGGGTTATAACATCACAACAGCATCCCCGTGTGGTGTCCGGGGTTACAGAATAGCACCACCGTGATGCCAATGTGTCGTAAGAGGCGACTGCAGGGCACTCTTTCTTTCTTTCTCTCCTTCCTCCCCTTTCTTTCTTTCTCTCCTTCCTCCCCTTTCTTTCCTTTCCTGTCTTCTCCCCCTCTTTCTTCTTTCTTTCTTGCTCAGAGCCGTGGAAGCTGCGTTAGTTGCTTTTCTGACTGTTTGCGGGCGCTGACATGGCCTAAATTGTGTCAATAGAACCGTAAAACCCTCAAGAAACAAACAAACAAATCACAACAGTAAAGCTTGAGTGAGGCCTACCTTCTCCAGCAAGTCAATGGTGGGCTGGAGATCCAGTCCGAAATCGATGAACTTCCACTCAATGCCCTCCCTCTGGTACTCTTCTTGCTCCAGGATGAACATAGTGTGGTTGAACAGCTGCTGCAGTTTCTCATTGGTGTAGTTGATGCACAGTTGCTCAAACGAGTTCATCTGATATGGGAGACAATCAATAAAAGTTAGCTCTTGAAACACTTTAGATGATACGTTTCTCTTTTCCCCCCTCATATTCAAATACTTTCTATCTGGCTTTCTCTTTCCATAGAAAAGAGTTCCGGGAATTTTCCTATGATCATGTTTGATCTTTAACTTATAAGAATCACATAACTCTATTCAATGACAAAAAGAATAAAATCTTTAAACTAGCTGATCATCTAAGGAAGAAAAATTGTATAAGGCTTGTGTAATATAATATATCATATTGTCAAAAATTTCTTCTGAACTAATTTTTTCTGATTTTAACACCAAACACTGACTTCGTTTCTGTTTTTCTGATTTTAACACCAAATACTGACTTCTTTTATGTTTGTTAGTTGGAGATTTTTTTTACAATGGAAAAGGACAATATTATCATCGCTACCCTCTTGAACTGATCACTAAAACTAATATACACTGTCAACAAGGGCAGTGTTAGGGGTGTACAATCAGATATTATCAAAAACAAGTAGCTTGTTAATGTTTATGACAAATGAATTCAGTGTGGTTTGTTCTTGTTCTTTCAAAACAGTTCCAACATGAAATAAAAAACATTCACAATATTGATTTGGAAAAAACAAACCATAAATGATCACATGATGACATGAAAAAAAACCACCACAAAATGGAAGGGGAAAAACAATGATGATGACGATGATGCAAAGATATGCCAATTCAACAGCAATTGAAAGGAAAACTAAAGCAATGTCTAGTATGGCTGGTAACAATCAAAATTCAGACACAACCAGCAACCATCCCTCACAATGGGATTTCAGAGTAACAGTCCATGAAAGGCCTTTTCTCATAAATAAACACTTCCCGTAACTGTGTACTTCATTTCCAGTACAACATTCACAGAGTAGCATTTTTAACCAATAAGGTATGAGATATACATGAAGGAATCATATCCAAGGCGCTCCATGCAAATTTAACACTGTAACAGTCCAACAAATAAATGGAGCTTGATTTGGAACAAAACATCAAAACATGGAGCAAGAAACATCATTGCTCCTGACCCTCGTGTCTCACCGTACGATAAGAAATGGAACAATCCTTAGGCTGTAGACCCAAGATTTAAAAGCACATTTAAAAGATCAACAACATATTCATATATATGCTAGAAAAGTTAATTAGTTAACATATCATTTCAAGGCACCTAATTGATCTTGTTTGGACACCAATTGGGGGCAGAAATGTAAACAGGCAGATACAAGATAAGATTTGAAAAAAAATATAAAAAGCAATTTTCAAAACAACCACAGAATAACAACCTTTTTATGCCCTGACTTTTCAAACAAATCAGAAATATAAAAAACTGAAAGTCATTACAATACGACTTGAATAATCAGATAAGAAAGAACACCATGTCTCATGAGGCATGCAGATGAAGCAATTTTCTTTCTCTGGTGATCAAGGAATGGTGGGTAAAGAAATACTCTGCCAACAGAGCACTAGGTTCTTTCTTAAAACAACCCTATGCTTTCTCATAAAGCAATGTTTCTACCTTTAAACCATTTTCAAAAGATTTTATATAGCACAACCTCCACTTAATGAGCTAAAAGGATTTACAATGGGGTCCTAAGCCAGGAGCAACAGTAAAAAAAATAGAATGAGACATGCAGCCTGCTAGGCACTAGTACTCTTTATTTTGGACAGGGACAACGCTGTTAAGTCATGTACACATTCACACCACCTCACAGTTTAAAATAGTCAAAGAGTCTACAACTAGACCACAATCAAGCTAATAGATAGTAAATCTGGCAACCACTCCTAGATCATTACTTGTTAATGGGAAAAAACAGAATAAATTAAAGATGACTGGTTATGTGTCCTCCCTAAACTTTCTAAGTAACTTAAAACAATACCAAAAAGAAAAAGAAATTATTAATTGCCATTGGTAAAACTTCTAAAATTCACAAATGAATATCTAGGACCAGATCATGCAGAATACTGATTACAAAAATGGCAAAAATACAAAAAAAATAAAATAAAAAATAAAACAAATGAAACAAAACATGAAAATGATTGTCACAAATGACCAGTGTACATGCTGGCAGATCTCAGAGTGCTTTCGAGGGGACAACATTTTGATTCCAAGCACATATCAGGGTTAAAACAGATTGCTTTCAACAACAACAAAAGTTCCTCTCCTACGAAATAAAAGGAGACACTATCGCACAGTTAATAAGGAGCGAAGTGTTTTACCTTATCTTTAGTCTAACACCAGGGTGCCATTGGAAAGGAGAAGAAAAATAATTTAAATAAATTTTCATTTTTAGGGACAGAAGAAGAAATAAATAAAGGCACTGCACCCACAAAACAATTTCTTGTGTGACAAACAAATGTATAATATACTTCTTACATCAAATCAAAACAACTGATTCATGTCAAGGAATATTCAAGGGACTTTTTTCTTCTCGCGGTTATGGTGCAAACAAAGAGCAACTGGTGGTACAAATCACATAGAGCCATGGCAACTTTATCGCACAAATTCACATGATGCAAAACTGCCAAATCCATTTCTCACATCCAGATCTGGTCTATAAAAAATGTTCAGTTCCTTTTCACAATCGTTTAATATGGGCAAATCTACTGCCTGTTCATGGAATGATTGATATAAAGAATCAAAACGAACATCTCTATTACTCTATTATTTCTTTATATGAGCACACACACACACACCAACATAAACAAGAAATTTGAGTTCTTCAATAATGTACAACTTAGCCTAAACTGACCCTAAAGCTCTTCATTCTTGCATATTAAGACAACACATTTTTTTTTTCTTAAGCTCTTCAAGCCACCACCATGTTTTTTGTTGCATTTCTTTTTTATTGATTCCATTGCAATGATACAAGACAGGATAAGAAACAGCAAGCACACTCACCTTAAAGATCTCAAAACCGGCAATATCCAGGATTCCAATGAAGCTGGCTCCTTGTCGCTTGGTGCGGTCCAAGGACTTGTTGATTCGCATCACCACCCACTTGAAGAGGCGCTCGTACAAGGCTTTGGATATAGCCTCCACGGCAAACTCAACCTGGGAAAAAAATAAACATAGGTGGTTTCATAGTTTCCTCCGTCCCCTCAACAGAATGTGCAATTTGAATTAAGTAATTGAACATTGTAACAAGTTTTGATTGGCTGAAGCTCTCCTAAATTCAATTTGGCAAAGATTTGATATCTATAATTCTTAAAGATGAACCATTCTGTAATCGCATGCTTACTATTAAAAAAAAGAGGTCATTCTGTTTTGTTTAATTCTGCTTTCTTTGTTCTTTTTATTCTTGTTTTTCAGGTTTTCCCATGAAAAAAAAACTATTTCATATTCACCAAATAGCATGTCTGTAAGAAGTAAAAACGGAATATTTGATATTGTTATGGCAACAACATGTGAATCCTGCTTTGTATGCTGCTACCAAATTTCTTGTAAAATGGTATCCGCTCATCAAATTATTGTTTTGGATCCAATAGCAAAAATAGACATTGTCAAAGCATGAAAAGCATGGTTTCCTGAAGATGCAGCCAGTTTCCAGCAGTGCACTTATCAAATGGCATACCTGGGCTTTGGTTTGGGCTTTGGTGACGAAATCTCTGCCGACTTTGATCTTGGGCTTAAGGAAGGCTTGAGTCAGGGCTGTTACAGGCACCCCCAGGAGATGACAAGCCTTCTGGGCAACTGGAGGAAGAATACACACCGTGAATAGTATGATGAGAAAGAGGCATAAGGGCCTTCAGCATACATTACATGTTTCCTCAGTACTGGGTGTCTAAGGCCACTTTGTGGAAAAGAATGAATTTTGCCTGCCTCAATATGCAACAAACACATCCACAGGAAAGGCTTACAACTCTTCTGGAATGTACAGCTCCCAACTTTTTATCTCAAACACAGTAATAAGTTTCCCCAAGGGCACAACTTAAATACGTTATTTCATTCCTTTTATTGCTTTTCGTCTTTTTCTGTTGTTGTTGTTGTTGTTGTTGTTGCTGTTGTTTGTATCATTGTTGTTGTGTTAGTCGTGATGATAGTTGCTATTCATAGTCATAATTTTCAAGACATTTTAGTATGGCCATTCTAGAGAAGTAAGAACTGTTGTATACCGCTGTACTGCAGCAGCTGCTGCAACAACTACTAACTATTACTACTACAGACATCTACTGAGTGTCCATATCCTTACCAGTGTTATCAGGCAGCGTGGCTTGGTCAGAGTTTCGGTCCTGTTTGAACTGCATGTTGCCAAAGAGCAGGACAGATGAGACTGTACGGAGGATTGCTGTGAAAAAAATAAGGCAAGAGGTAGAAAGAGATTAGTGGCGATCTTCTACAGGCTGATAAAGTGTGTAGATTCAAAGAGCTCAACCCAATTACCACCACCATCTTCACTAGTCACCTCAAAATTTAATTTTTCCACTTATCTCTATTTATATTATATTTGAATTTGTTCATATAGGTTACAAATGGGTAATTTTGAAATACCAATTGTTCCCTGAATGAAAATTTACCAATTTTACCTTGGGTTTCACCAAGAAAAAAAATTTCCCATTTGACAAGGGAAGTTAATATCCCAAAGATATCTATGACACTGTTATCATTACTAATGAATCGTCCATGAGGGGCGATTGGTTACGTTGTTGATTTTTTTTCTCTCTTAAGAACACATTATGCCTGTAGTTCATGGCGATTATACACAAGCCTCAGTGTGCAGGGCGTGCAGACCCACCATAAGTGTCCTCCTGGGAGATGCCCATGATGGACATAGACTCCAGCAGGTTCTTGTACTCAGCAGCATCGTCCAAGCCGGCCACCAGCACCTTGCCGCTGCTCAGGTAGGTGTACTTGCTGAGGTCCTCCAGCAGGAATTCCTCTGTGGTAGTGAGAGATGGAGGGAGAACCACATAACCGGGTGATTAAAAGCACAGATTATTTAGCAAACAATAACAAATTATAAGTTATCCCTTTTCATAAGCTGCAATGGGGAAAATACATCCTTATTGCTTCACAGGTAATGAAAAAATATTTTTTCAGAGAGTATCTATCAAAGAACTATTCAAATCAAATTTGACTTTAAATAATGTAAAACAATTGTAGAGATAACTCAAAAGGCACATATCTCTTACTTCTCTGTTCCTCTGTAGCTCCAATGAGGAACTGGTAGAAGACGTGGAAACATCTCTCTTGGTCTGCCTGGCGGACTGCTCTCGATTTCTCCAAAAGGTCTGGTATCTCATAAGGAAAACACTTTAAGTAACAGCTTAAAAATTACACTTTGAAAAAGATAACCAAGAAGAAAAAGGGACTTATGCTGAAGATTGCAACACTTTACAGACAATAATATACAAGACAGAGCACTCTGGATACATTTTTCAGTTAAAATACAGTTGAAACTGAGGGATCAATGAAATATCTCACCCAGTCACATTTAACTGATACCAGGCCATCAAGTCTAAACACTGTTCCCATAATGCCAAACCCCAGCAGCAACAGCCACTAAAATGCTAATTCTTATACCTGGTATAATGCAGCCAGGGATCGAACCCATGACATACCAGTTCAAAGGCAGACACTCTACTCTACCATCAAACCAGTGGAGCCAGTTAAACAAATCAACAAAAAAAGATGCTGGGGGGGGGGGGGGGGGTAGGCAAAAAAAAATGACTTCATTGCATGAAGTTAATTGATTTAAGGTTGGATTGGGGGTAAGACATTTTGAAGGGAAGAATGAATTAAATCCCTGGCCAATATAGCTAGACACTTGAAACTTATCAGGACCATGGATACAAAGTAAAGGTTCTAAGCTTTGGCCGTATCCAATTGCAATTATGCAACACCGTCACTGCCCGTAACAGGACATTCTCCAGTAGTCTCTAATGACCTCCATTATTCTCAATTTAGCCATTGATACCACCTTATATCTAAACTCAGGCGGATCAAAAAGAAAGAAATGATTCTTCATGGTACTGGTAAGCCTAATTACTCAATTTCTCAAAGAAGATAGAATTGCTTAATATGAAGCACAATTGCATGACAATTCTGTATGAAAACAAATTTTTTTGGGAAAATAGAGGGCAAATCATGAAAGGATACATGTCTCAATGTTGGCTCCAGAGATGTAGCCTGATGAATCAAAGTTGATGCGGATAAATTTTCCCTGGGGGAAGAACACAGAAATCCATTAAAACATTCAATCATTGCAATTCTTTTAGGATGGCTAATACATTTTCTATCTTTAAACATTGCAAAAATCAACTTTGCTGTACAAAACTGCAAATAATTCACAGTTCCGCTTTGTATTCATCCATTTATCATGATATCAATTCTTTAATCAAAGGTTTCGGGGGGGGGGGGGGGGGGGGGG
>JAUEKY010122578.1:0-10265 GCA_031833965.1 Scyllaea pelagica
TTGTGTAGAAGCAGGCGTTAAACAATAACGTTTAAACGTTTTTTAGAAAGGTGTAGATTTTTGGATGGCCCGTGATTAACATCAAGCCACATCAATCTTTTCCACTATCTTCCACTTTTCCACTATCTTCCATTTTTCCACTGTCTTCCACTTTTCCACTAACTTCTTATTTTCCAATAACTTCCACTTCTACACTATCTCCCACTTTTTGCACATTCTTCCCCTTTTCGACTATCTTCCACTTTAACATTATCCCTATCTTCTACTTTTCCACTATCTTCCACTATCTTCCATTTTTCCACAATCTTTCACTACTTTCCGCTTTTCCACTATCTTTCGCTTTTCCACTACCTTCTGCTTTTCAACTATCTTCCACTTTTTTCACATTCCTCCACTTTTCCACTATCTTCCACTTTTCCACTAATTTCCACTTTTCCACTACCTTTCACTTTTCCACTATCTTCCACTATCTTCTACTTTTTTTCACATTCCTCCACTTTTCCACTACCTTTCACTTTTCCACTATCATCCAATATCTTTCCCTATTTCCCACTTTTGCACTATCTTCCACTATCTTCCAATATTTCCCACTTTTCCTCTACCTTCCACTTTTCCACTATCTCCCACTTTTCCACCACCTCCCACTTTTTCACTACCTTACACTTTTCCACTATCTTCTACTTTTCCACTACCTTCCACATTTCCACTATATTCCACTTTTTCACTACCTTACACTTCTACACTATATTCAACTGTTTTCCATTTTTCCACTACCTTCCACTTTTCCACTAACTTCCACTTCTCCACTATCTTCCACTGTCTTCCACTGTCTTCCGCTTTTCCACGATATTCCACTTTTCCACTTTCTTCCACTCCCTTCCTCTATCTTCTACTATCTTTCACTTTTCCACTACCTTCCACTTTTCCACTATATTTCACTATCTTCCACTATCTGCCACTTTTCCACTATCTTCCAGTTTTCCATTACCTTCGACTTTTCCAATACCTTCCACTTTTCCACTATCTTCCACTTTGCCACTATTTTTCACTTTTCCACTTCCCTATCTTCCACTTTTCCACTATCTTAAATATCTATTCGTGCCTAACAGGCCAAATGCCACATGTCTCTTCTACCGGCGACCGGCACAGCAGTTTCCCATGTTCAAAACTCGTGGACCATGGGTTCTATTGGCTAGAGAAGGCCCTCTGTGCACTTCCCTGTGGTATGCGCTCACTCTTCCCACAAAACTTCTACAGTCAAAACATGTAAACACTGTGGTTTTACACCACATGTAACACCCATTAGGTCATATAACCAGCGGACGTTCTGGAATTGTTGACTCGCTGCCACTTAGAGATAAAAGGAAGACACAGCAGTATCTTTTCCAGTCACATTACAGTGGCACTAGTCACTAGATCAACGGTAGCAGGATAGCTCACTCGGTAAGCACATTTTCCCCTGCTGGTTGCGAGGCGGTGTTGCCGTGGCAGGCGCGGGTCCGAATCCCCGATCGACCTGATTTCGTCCTCTCTCTCTCTCTCTCTCTCTCTCTCTCTCTCTCTCTCTTTCTCTCTCTCTCTCTTTCTCTCTCTCTATGTGTCTCCTGATGTTCTTCTCTGAATGGCTTTGTTTACTCTCAGCACTGTACCAATCTGAGTTTCTACTATTTTTAGTGCCTGCTCCACTTTTTTATCTCTCTAGACCAACCAGTCTTAGCACCGTTCTCATAATGCCGAATACCAGGTGGGAAGCTGTTGGATATTGATTTTCAGACTGGGATATGTCGCTGCCCGTAGTGGCTAAGCAGCGTATCTTTGTAGATAAAGCCGCAAGTCCAATCTCAGAACTACATTAAACATTTATTTGACCTCCCTAGATGCACATTGCATGTTTATTTTCTTTGAGTCATTCAACAGTTGGATAGTGTGCTAGCCACCTGCTTGTCTTAATCTCTTGGCTCAGTGGGTTTTTTTTCTGACTCTTGCATGATATCAGATTAGGTTTGTCCTTTTTTGGACACATTCTGGTGTAAAAACGTCATGTCAGGTCCCTACATTGCCCATTGGGCGGTAAAAAAGGGACCTGATGACAAAACAAAACAAAAGGTATGCGGCGGTGTGGGATCGAACTCTCGACCTACTGGCTAGAGGTGGATGATCAACCTCTTGCATCAACAACTGTGGTAAAACTAATCAAGTTGTTTTCATAATTAACAATACGTACTCCTTTCTGTGTATTAATTTCAAACATAGTCCCCGAGGAAATAGGGTAATGATAATTAAAACAACAACAACAACAGCAAAAGTAGAAGCAGTGACAACAACAGCAACAACAGCAGCAGCAGCAACAACAACAAAAACAGCAGCAACAGGAGCAACAGGAGAAACAAAAACAAAAACGTCAACAATATTGATGATAAGGAAAAAAATTATAGTAATAACAATAATAATAACAATGACAATGATAACAATCATATGATGATAATAATGAAAATGATAATAATAATGATAATAATAACAATAATAATAATAATAATAATAATAATAATAATAATAATAATAATAATAATAATAATGATAATAATAATAATATCTATAATAAACATCCTATAATGATAACGATAATGATTATAAATACTAACAAGCTGTATTTCAAAAACAAATCATTAGAAAACAGCAATAGAGAGAGAACCCAGGGGCATAAAGTTGGTTTCATGCATTGTCACCTTATACATATAGGGAGGAGTTACCGGTAAGCCAACACAACGTCTTTCTTTACCTTTGGTGGCGTAGTTTGGGGTGGGAAGCGAATCTGGAGCCTTGACGCATTTACCCTTCTGACAGATCTGCGGAAGAGACGAGGGCGAAACATGGCGTTGACTGGCGAACGAGGAGCACTCGATACAGCTGGTGCTCAACCCGTGCCGTTTGGTGGTCTAGATGTTGGGTTTCCATCCCAGTAACCCGTAGATCGTGGGTCAAAGCATACAAAGGATGTCATCATTATCAAGTACCCTTTTACCATTACAGTGTAGGGCCGATTCTTATTGAGAAGGAATGTTCTCTGGATCATGTTATTAAGCCAAGCAGGTGATCAGCCAACTATGAATACAAAAGATGTAAAATTCGGAAATACAACAGCTGTCCTGCCTTGTTTTATGGGAACAGTGCTAAGAATGGTGAGCCCGGTGTCAGTTTAATGTGACTGTATGATATATTCGTGCGAGTCATCCATTTATCTTTGTGTGGCAGCACGTTAACATGTCCGCAGCGCTGTGAATTTTCATATGCGTGTGAAGTGTAGAGACAAAGTGTTAAACCTGAACGTTGAAATGTTTCCAAACATAATCAGCACATATTTACACACACTCTATGACAGACATGGTACACACATACAAGCAAACACGAAGGAAAAGTACCCCCTTTCCTGCCAGCATACAGTAGGGTTGAATCCAACTGTAAAAAAAAAAAAAAGATCAACGTTATGGTTTAACGCCTGCTTCTACACAGTTTAAGTCACATCGCCGGCAGAGCACTCTTGACATGTTAACGTGCTGCGACACTGAGATAAACGTTGAACTCACACGAATATCTCACCCAGTCACATTATACTGGCACTGGGCCAACCAGTCTTAACACTGTTCCCATAATGCCGCGTGCCAGGCGGGCAGCTACTTAAAAAAAACGATTTTTACGACTTGGGCATGTCGCGGTGTGGGAATCGAGCACGCCACCTCCCAGTTACGAGGTGGACACTCAACCAAGTGCGCCAACGATGCCGGTAAGTGCAACTGTTGTAGATGCTTGTAATGGCTACATCAAAACTTGTTTGGCCTCCCCAGATGTACACCTAAACGTGTATTTTCTTTGAGTCATTCAAGAGTGAGTACAGTGGGCTAGCCACCTGCTTGTCTTAATCTCTTGGCTCAGACTTTTTCCTGACTTTTGTTTGATATCAGATTGTGCTTATACTTTTGACACATTCTAGTGTCAACCATTATGTCTAGTCCCTACACTGCTATTGAGCGGTACTAAAGGGATCTGATAACAAAACAAAAACAAAACAGAACTATCATCTTTGGTGATCCTCAGATCATCTCCAACCCCACCACCACCACCAAGACCTGAGCGATCATCTCCAGTGCCAGTACCACCACCACAACAACAACCACCACCACCACCAGAACCAGCCAGTGAAGACCCTGATCCTTGGGTGGGGTTCAAATCCTCTGCAGCCAAGTCTGACCCCAAACCTACCACCAACAATGAGCCGTTTATGTTATACATTGATGGCGTCAGATACATCCCCGACAATGCCTCCATCATCAAGGTAATGGGTAATGGCTGTCCTGGTTGCATGTCATTTGCCGTCTTTTTTCATACAACTTGCTTACTTTGATCTGATTTTAATGGAAGTGAGTATGATGTTCAGATTGATTTAACGATAATGTAATATATTGCAATTGATTTAAAGTATAAAAAAAAAGGAAACACTTTTAACGTTAATGAAGTATGCAGGCTTCAACACTTTATACGTCATATTACAGGCATAGTGATCTTGACAAGAGAACCTGATGCCACACAGAGATGGACAGAGGATAACTCAAATAGCTGGGTGAATTAATGAGTCTTTTAACAAGTGGAGAACCGAAATGGAGAGCTCTTGTCCCTCTATCCATTCTTTTCAAAGTTGCAATCCATGGAAAAGAGGAGGATAAATTGAAAACTGTAAGAATTGACCATCTTGTGAAACCAAAATGGGAAGTCTAGAAAATTTTGTATTACTTCTTAGTATCAAACATTGAACTTGTTCCATGCTAAACACACAAGGAGCTGACCTCTATATCCCTCCAGCCACATTGATTAACAAGTGCTAGGATAAGGGTCAGGAGAAGTACCTCCAATTCTTCTATGGATTGGAGGAAGGTCGCCAGTGTAGACTTGCACAGCCTTTTTTTTTTAATTTTTTTTACTGAAATGCGCTTGTCTACCAGATACATAATGGTTGGTGATATATTTTGATTTATATTTTAAGATATATTTTCTTTTGTATGGCTATCTTGCAAGTTATCTTAACAAACATCCACCAGCTATATGTTAATCTCTGCTGACAGCAGTTCAGGAGAAGGGAAAAGACAGTAGAAATACAATGTAACTCGTTTCCTCATTCTTGCTTGGACAGAGTGATTTGGATCATGAATCTATAGAATGATGAATATATTATGAATTCAAGAAAAGAAGTATTGGTGCGGGACATTGGCTTATGGGCAAGAAGTGAAAGGACGAGGAAAACATGTTAGACTGTAGCATTCTATTCAGGTTTCCTCTTGCTCGATTCTCATTGTTTGTGCTTGATGACTATATTCACAGGTCACTGGTAGAATTCTACGGGCTGGCAATGTGTCCAATCTCCAAGACATCCTGGCTCTCCCAGATCTGGATGGGCCAGCAAGGTAAGACTGGTTTCACCTGTAAATGTATTAGGCCTTTCAGCCAAACACACACCATGTAGCAGTGACTGACAATTTCCATAACAATAGAATTGTATAGTGCCGTTGAGCACTCTTGTGGATTGTAAGCGCTACAGAAATGCATTGTTATTGTTGTTTTGTTTTTGTTTTGTCATCAGTTTCCCTTTTGTATCGCCCAATAGATAGTGTAGGGACCTGACATAATGTCTGATACCAGAATATGTCAAAAAGTACAAACCCAATCTGATATCAATTAAAAGTCATGAGCCAAGAGATTAAGACAAGCAGGTGGCTAGCCCACTGTGCATTGTTATTTTTATTATGATGATTGTACTTATTGTACATATTCTCACTAATCCACTTACAACATTGACTGTTAGACACAGATTAGATTGAAAAATTCCATAATGTCTCCTTTAATCATTGTGATGATAGTGTCAAAGTCAGGACTGGTTTGTTAGTTGTAGTAAGTTACTGTTGGACTTGATTCATATCAGGGGAACCAAATATATCCCTAACCTTTCAAATATAAAGTGACTCTTGGAGAGATTGTCAAATACTGTAATCTGTCGCTGTTACGTCCTCAGTTTATCTCAGAGGCAGCAGGGTATTAAACCACAATATTAAAAGAAATATTTTTTTGTGGTTTGTCTGCAGATCGCCATCCTTTAACTTCAACATGGTGGTGAATGAGGCCAGACAGAAGGCAGATGTGGAGCTGCTACTCTTCCTCAGAGTTTACACCGTGGATGTCGTCACAGAGAAGCTGGTGGTCATTGGCAGTTGCCTCGTACAAGTTTTCACACCAGCCAAGAAGAAAGGGGTGAGCCATTACTGTCACCAAGTATACATATAATGGTTATTTTATTTATGTTTATCATCCTTCATTGTTAGCTCTTGCAAATACAAAATGTAAGTAAAGCTACTCTTTTATGTTGTGTTATTATTACATCATCAATTCTGACAAACTGCCAATATGTGGCTTCTGTTTTCTGTCAGTAGACTCCTGTTGTTCTTTATGAATCTATAATTACCTTCAGATTTAAATCTGATATTTTAAAGTTTATTTAAAAACAGAATTTTAACACTCTCTTTCTAGATCTGTGTTTATTACTTTAGAACTGCTACTTATAGAAAGCAGAAGATAGCAAAATCAAGATAACACAAAAACTGAAAAAATATTCGATCATATTTTAAATTGTACCTCACTATGTTCATTTGATGAATCAGAAAATCCTATTTAGATAGAGATCTCAAACTACACAATATGCCACTTCTATTGTTAGAACTGCACTCCATCAGACCATAGAAGGTCAAAGAAAGAAATTAAGGGAGGCCAATAATAGCTTGGAGAAGGACAGTTAAAAGTAAATGAAAGGAATATATAAAGAGTCACAGTTGGAAGGCCTCTTTGTTACTGCCCTGAACATGAATTGGTGTAACAGGCAATGATGTTGATGACGAATTTGTGGCTCATTGATCTCTGCTTTTCATTCCATCAGGAAGGGCTTCTCCGTGTCGGCGGCCACCAGCTAAGACTCCATACTGGAATGCCTGATATGAGGTCTGGCTTGAGTGATATTTCATCCGCTGACTTGGACGGCAATCCCATCATTCCTGGATGTTCTCTTCTCATTCGTCTCCTCCCTATGTCGCAGGTACTTGCAAGTAGTAGAACAAAAACCTCACCGTAAACATAAGTCCTTACCGTGTGAGGTGCTCATTGGGCTGTCATGACCTTGCGTTGATATGGATGTCTGTCTTGAGCAATGTCCTCCGCTTCTATGGTGTTTTAGTTGTATATTTTTTAGAGCCCTTTTTATTATTTACCGCCACAAACAATTCGGCAGTCCCCATTTCCTTTTCCCCTTTGGTTTCCTTTCCATACAATGATTTTTCAAAGCTTGTTATTTCCTTTGATTAATATTTTGATACTGTAGCTCTTTCCCTCAGTTAAAATTGAAATTCATAAAGTGTTGTTGTCTTTTTCATTTGTGTGGGGACTTGAATTTCATTCTGTTTATATCATTGGTTTACACAAACTTTCTAAAAGAATTTTCTTATTGTTTTTTTTTCCATTTGGTTTGATGAAAGTCAATTTGATTTTTATGTATCTTTTTGAACACAACGTTTGTCTTTTCCAGAAGATTTATGAAAAATTAACTACCTGGTTGATATGCACTTTGGTTGTGGGGAAGTCATCCTACTATAAACTTCTTTAAAAAGTGTCTGAGATTTGAAATGGACACATTTCTTTTAAAAGCTCAGCTCAGAAAGTATTTTGCTGCAAGAAATCCCATGGGGTCCCTTTTTTGGAGCTATGGGATAGCTGATAATATTCAAAAGAGAGAGAGAGATCATGTCTGTAATGAAGTCTTTCTATCCATCTCCCCCTAATTCATCTAGGACCCTGTGTCAGCCCCCACCTATAAGTCTGGCTATTACCGATCTGATGACTGCAAACCAACCACGTCCGAGACCCGTATCTTTGCTAGTTATGCAGAAAACATGAACTATCCATCCTTGGAGAGAGACATGGTCAAACGTCTGCAGCAGGCAGAAAGGGCAGATAACCAGAGTGAGTCTTCTCCCTCTTTCAACAAGGCTGCTGTCTTTCTTTATGTTTTTTACTTTCTTTCTTTTTTTTTTTTTGGTATTAAATATATACTAACTCCTTTTGTGGGATTGTTCAATAATTTTTTTTCTTCACTGTGAACTTTTATTATCTAAATATGCTCAAAACCATTTACAATAGAGTCCCAAAAAAACGTCAACAATATTTGTTGTTGTATCCTTATCAGACAAACACGGGTCATGTCAAATGAAAAGTTACATACTACCCAGTACTTTCATATTTTTATCTTACAGTGCTATTTGTGGGGTTTATTTATCTATGTTGTCTGTAACAAAAAGTTTTACGGAGAAAGCTGTTAGCTGTGATTAGACAAATGCAGATCATGTCAAATGAAAAGTTACACTAAAAATGGAGCAGCATTTTTTGGTTGTTGTTTTTTTAATGGAAAGCATTCATATAGCGCAGTATGCACTTAAGGGATCCCCAGCCAACAGCAACACAAAACACAAGCAACCTGCTAGGCACTAGTACATTTTTCTGAACAAGTACAACACTGTTAACAGCCAGGCATTCATCATTTACACCTGAGTGGAGCGGGGAAAATATGAGTAAAGAGCCTTTTCCAAGAACTCAACTTTGCACCCTCACTGACACTATGTCAATTCTTTCATATTTCTAATTCACAAGTCTGAGTTTGGGGGCCACGATGGCTCAGTGGTCATGGCTCTGGGCACTGAAACGAAGCGACGCGGGTTCAAGTCCGACCTGGGAACAAAAATCACATAGTGATTTTTATCGCTAAAACCCCAAGAAGAACCCCGTATGCCACTCCCGTGATTCCTTCATCATCGGTAGGTGGGATCTAGAGCCTAGTCTTATCGGAGACGGACGATAAACTCGTAGGTCCCGTGTGCACATTGCGCACGTTAAAGAACCCTAGGCAGTTGGAAATCGAAAAGAGTAGGCCGCAAGGCCGCTGTCCGGGCAAAAATTGAAATCCTACCATTTCCACCAAAAAAGTCACAGTGGGCTGATCACCTGCTTGGCTTAATGGCATGATCCAGAGAAATTCCGTCTCAATGAGGGTCAGCTCTACACATTAATGGTAAAAGGGTACTGGATAATGAAATGAATGATGAGAAAAAAAAATGCGCCTAAACAAAAATTGGCAACCGTCAAACAAACAATTTCTGTTTTTCTCAAAATAGAATCAAATGCATGCAATTTTGGAGATGAGCAAAGACAAACATTTGCTTTTAGATGATATACGGCTTAATACTATTAACCTTCTCATTTCAGCTCGCCTGGGAGGAATAAGGTATCGAAACACCCAGTGTACACAAATACGCAAGCAAACATAACATATAAATACAAATACACATAAATACACCCACAAAATCTAAACATGCAAATAATATTCATAATTCAATTTTGATAATGGCATTCTGGACTGGTCTGAAGTCACAACTATTACTTTACATACATAGATAACACATACATAGAAACGTATGTATATATCTATCAACTATCTATTTAAAAAAAAGACTAGCTTATTTTCTGCACGTTCCAAAGCCCGCATTAGGGCATGGAAATTAGTGTTTGAGGGCTCAAAAAATTTCTCTCGGTCCAAACTGCATTCCACGATGGTTAGGAGTTAACAATAAATAATAGTTTTTGCATTAAAAGGCTTGGAAAATCGGCATTTTTGGTATTTGTCCGTGTAAAAACGATCCATTTTTTTCATTCCCCGTGACAGCAATAATTTATGGCAGGTACATACGTGAAATCAACTCAAAATGATATTTTCTCGCTCTGAGATTCTAACATTCATTGAAAAATAGGGAAATACGTATCACATTATGACTATGCGACTAATAATGTGTTAGCACATAGCAAATTTTCCCCCTATACCCTCGGTTATGCATCGCTTTTGGAGGATTAATGTAGAATTTTACTTTGAATACAAATTTTACGCCAATGTAAGCCAAAGTGGCTAACATGCTTGCTGTGTGTAATGGTCAATGGTGTTACACACCAAATCTTAGGGACATACATTGTTGCTAAATAAAAGTGAAAAGTTTGGGCAGTTCCGATGGTGAACACTTTTCAGTATATGCTTTATTCACGGTTACCGAGAAAATTAGGGTGAAATAGGTCGCCCCCGAAGATTCAAGCAAGTCGGAGTTAAGTCAATTATCGCTTTTATCTTAACAAAGTGA
>JAUEKY010122689.1:0-10264 GCA_031833965.1 Scyllaea pelagica
CGGCCCTACACTGTAATGGTAAAAGGGTACTGGATAATGAAATGATGATAAAATGAACCTTCACTTCTCATGAATTTCTTAATGCTTTGATGATGGCCAAAAGGCCTCCGACTGTTTTCAAACCAATGACTCTGAAACTCTGGCGGTCATACTGAATGGTCCCCGGTTGGGTTTCCAAGAAGTTTGCAAATCTGGAAGGAATTCTGATCAGTGCTCAGCATAAGGCCTACCATTCCTGACACGTATACGTGCTTGTCACCATATGTATTTCATTGTACCAAAGTCCCCAAGCCTCTAAGTTGTTCAAATCCTTGCATGATTCATTGTGGATCATCAATAGCTGTTACTAGCGTAATGGCCAAGAAAAGATGAAGATTTCTATCTTTGAGAATCTGGTCTTTGTTAATCCATAAGCAGCGAGAAGATTGAGGCTGCATCAGAGTTAGTCAGCCAGTGGATTCTGCTTTTATTCTCACCCCCCTCCCCCCCCCCCCCTCGCAGTTCTTATTACACGCATTCTGAGAAGTGTTTCTCTCTGTTTCATGCCATGATGGTACATTACTCATTTGGGACACTTGTGAACATGACGAGGAATCATTTCAACAAATGGAACAACATGACTTCTGTGAAGTCTTGACATTTTTAAAAATATATAATATATATATATATATATATATGTGGTTTTAATTCAATTTCCAGTCACTCCAGGACTATATTTTTGGTCAACTTGTAAATATGACATTTAGATTTAATGAAACTAAAGCATTTGTCAATGTCTGTGTTATCTAGACACAGTGTATGTGTGTGTGCGTGTGTGTTTGTGTGTTATCTAGATACTGTGTGTGTCTGCATGTGTATTTGTGTGTTATCTAGATACTGTGTGAGTGTGTGTGTGCGTGTGTGTTTGTGGGTTATCTAGATACTGTGTGTTTATGTGTGTGTGTGTGTGTGTGTGTGTGTGTTATCTAGATACAGTAGGTGTGTCTGTTTTATTTAGATCCAGTGGGTGAGAATACAATGGGCCACCGTCATCAATAAAACTCATTTGTCTTTTTTTGTTGCTGTTAGGGATGACTGATTTTGAAAACTGTATTGATGAGGAGATTTTGTGTTATTGTTGTACTTAAAGCAAATTCATGGACAATGATGGAGATATAGATATAAACACAAAATTAGGTATAAAAAACTAAGGGGGTAGAACCATTCCTTCTACTTTTACTACAGGGACAGTTTTATGTTCCTCTTTATATCCATGATTGTTTTTTGAAAGTCAGTATAACTCATAGACATGACAGGCTGTTTAAGAGAACATACCTGTGTTGAAAGCCTTAACTCTGTCAAATTTATGAACATCATACATCATCCTACAGACAATTATTGTTTTAATTTTGAAAATAAGACAATAGAATGTTTTACTTCAGTGTTCTGGGCAAATCAAATGAATTAAATCTTTATGTACTTTTCAACCTGTTCTGGATTGTTTATCTTTGCTATTCATACTTTTTTTTCTTTTTCCTGATCTTCTCCAAACTCCACATGGCCATGAAGTTTTCTATTCCAGTTTTGTCATCTTTTCTCCACATTTCTTAATTCTGCTTTCACCAAAACTCTCATTTCCTTTTTTTTTCTTTTAGATTCTCATTGTACCTCTGTTTCCAATGCTTTTTCTATTCATCAATTCTTTTCCTTCTATTTACTCAACATCTTTTTATACTTCAACCTTAACCACCCCCCCCCCCCCCAACCCCTTTGTCATTTCCTATCTTTATTAGACCATGTCATTTTGCAATATCTCCCCAACTTTTAAACCCCTCTGTCTCACCAAAAAAAAGGCAAGTATCTCATCAAGACGCTGCCTTGGGGTGAGAATTTGTTTTCCTGTGTTGTGTTCTCCATGGACAAAGAAGGTCTTGGTTGTTGAATGTCAGTGGAGAATAGCATGACGATTCTAGTTGCGTTGGATGTGTTAATTCTATAACTTCTTTATATTTCCTTGGTTTTTCTGTAACTTGAAATTTTAATCCAGAATCAGGAAGCCTATCAAAGCCTTTTTAATCTTTTCATAAAGGGACAGGAGGGAGGTTTTAATTTTATGCCAGTGCTAGTATCAATGTTAGTTTTGTATTCAATCATTTCAGCTTTTAGTTGATTTTCTTTAAATCAATTTATTCATTATCAACTCCCCTTGTATAAAAAAAAGGAATTGACATCAGTAAAATCTATGCAAGGCAGTGTTTACTGATATAGGACAATGGAAAGAGGTGTCAACTAGGATTTATATCAACTGCCATCAAATCGTTTTCAACAAGGCAACAGTGGCATTGTAGTGTGGCGTAGGGTCCAGTGTAGTGTGGTGTAGGATCCAGTGTAGTGTGGTGTAGGGCCCAGTGTAGTGTGGTGAAGGGTCCAGTGTAGTGTGGCGTAGGGCCCAGTGTAGTGTGGTGTAGGGCCCAATGTAGTGTGGTGTAGGATCCAGTGTAGTGTGGTGTAGGGTCCAGTGTTGTGTGGTGTAGGGTCCAGTGTAGTGTGGCGTAGGGCCCAATGTAGTGTGGTGTAGGATCCAGTGTAGTGTGGTGTAGGGTCCAGTGTAGAGTGGCGTAGGGCCCAATGTAGTGTGGTGTAGGATCCAGTGTAGTGTGGTGTAGGGCCCAGTGTAGTGTGGTGTAGGGCCCAATATAGTGTGGTGTAGGGCCCAGTGTAGTGTGGCGTAGGGCCCAGTGTAGTGTGGCGTAGGGCCCAATATAGTGTGGTGTAGGGCCCAATATAGTGTGGTGTAGGGCCCAGTGTAGTGTGGTGTAGGGCCCAGTGTAGTGTGGTGTAGGGCCCAGTGTAGTGTGGTGTAGGGTCCAGTGTAGTGTGGTGTAGGGCCCAGTGTAGTGTGGTGTAGGGCCCAGTGTAGTGTGGTGTAGGGCCCAGTATAGTGTGGTGAAGGGCCCAGTGTTGACGATTTGATTCTTATTGGTCATTATTCAGATCTGGTGGACAAATCGACTCCTGGTTGTGTTCATGTGTGGTTTTTCAATGGCAGCACTCGTCATAAATTCTGTAGCCTTACAACGTATAATTCAAGTGAGCCGGTATGAACCAGACTCCATTTTGTTTGTATGATTGAATAGTTCAATGTTGTTCCAATATATTGTATATGCGCAGTGTTTGTGTTTGGTCTTATATCATCTAGATTTGTCAGGTCTTATATCATCTAGATTTGTCGGTTCTTTTCACCATTTTGTACATAAGACATTATAATTTTTAGGACTAGTGTTTTTATTACTTACATCATTATCACCATTATCATCATTATCTTATTGTTATTACTATTATTGTTATCATTATTATTATTATTATTATTATCATTATTATTATTATTATTATTATTATTATTATCGTTATTATCATTATTATTATTATTGTTGCTATGTTTATCATTACTATTTTTTCTATCATTATATAATTTTAATCATACCATCATCATTATCTTTTTTCATTGTCATCATTATTATCATTATCAATTTCATCATCATTATCATCTCTGTCATCGATGTCATCATTATCAATCTTATCGTTCTGCAATGTTATTTGTCAGGTTGACTTGGATGTTTGTTCCTTTTTACAAAGTCGTGTATCACTTCATGACAGGCTGAAACAGTTCAGGTGGGGTGTTGATTGGTCATTGATTATGTCAACGTTTTAGGCTACTGTCTCAAGGACACGTTTAGATTTTTTTGCTTGACTATTATTTTGTAATGCTGAAATTCAAATATACAGGCTGATTCTTCTTTAGGGCCAATTTCCATAAGCAGAGAATATAACAGTATTTATCACTGTCTAGTGAGAGGGCTTGTAAGGTTTGAAGTCGCCCTGAAGCATACAACTAAAAGATTATGTTGTATCTTGTTTGTTTTTGTCAGCACCTTTTCCAAGGCAGCTTTTACTTTCTATGCAAGAGACACTTGACCTCAGTTGCCGTGCTGTCTCTATGGACATGTGTGGAGCTGTGTGTTAGCAGAGACGCCTAAGTGATATGTCAGTGATTTCCTTTATATCTTCTCTGGAATAGCTGTCTGTGCCTCTATGCCGTGCACCATGCCTCTGGGTGTGTGGTGGGTAGTTGTGGTGTTTAAACTGTCCCTAGCGTGTAAAGGCAAATGCCTTGGTGTTTATCTCAAACGACACAGATGGGTCTTACAACTCGTGTCAGTGTTTTCATGGTTTTGGCCTCGCAGTTGTGATGGGAGACTAGTGCAGGCAACCAAAAGCCATGGACAGGCCGACTTGTAAGTGGGACACACCTACCACTCTATGCGGTAGTTGTTGACGTTTGTTGATACAAAGGAATTCCAATCATGAAACATCTGTGCAGTAAAGAGAAAAATGTATTTAAAACATCTACTGAAACCTACCTGGATTTTATTGTGTGTGTTGTTTTCTCGCCAATTTGATCGGCTAATGTGAAGTTTAAGAAAAAGACCACAACATGACAATTGGGTTTCCCCATTTGACTTGCTTCAGTATGTAGGACCCGCAAACCTCAATGGATTTTATAAATGGAAAACCTTCTACAAGGTGACAGGTTGTGGTTCTATTTTCATTTCCACATAGAATAAGAGCTAAACACAGACGAATGGCAGCAAGCGTGCAAAGTTGGTCGCATAAAGACTGACATTTGTGTCTAAACCGCTAATTCATTCCCCAGTCCATGGGCCATTTCACGCTTCACTGCCCAGCCGTCACCAGGATGGCGGTAAAGGGACGCAGGAAGGAAAGGGGGGGGGGGGGCAGGAACCCTCGTGTGGAGACTTTCCAGTTACAACCTGAAGCCTGGATTGGCGCGATGCACATGTTTGTGCCGTCATTCAGCCTTACTACATTTGAGTCTGAGATTTTGCCTCAAGTGAATCATCTGAGTTGGGAATAGGAGAGGAAGCTGAAGGAAATGTAGTTGCAAGGAAAACCTTTGTGTAGAGGTTTTCTGTCCCTCAGATAACATGATATCAGATCAGTTTCAGACTCTACTTATTTTGTATGATTTGACCAACACATTACATCTTTCAATGAGTGTATAACAAATGTCCAAGCATACTTTAAGTCAATTTATTTTATCCTGGGTTTTAATGTAAGCCTCTTGGGTTTGTTGCTTTTTTATGCTTTTGTATGCAATGCATTGATTATCTACTAAGCTTTCCACTTATTTAAAGATTTTGAAAGAAATACTTGCAAGCATGATTTTTACTGCGAATCGACACATATTATATTTCTGAAGATTACTGTTTTTCTTTAAAGATTTGCTGATACAGATGTTTTCTTAGGGTATTTGTCTTAAACACACATCATTTGTTTTCAGTAATGTCAAATACTGATGTTTTATTCAGCATGAAAATTTTATCCAACTTTTTTTATTTTTACATCTCTGCATATTTGATATTGATGTTTTCCTTTCACACTTCCAAAACAAAGATTGATAGATAGTAATGTGTCTTGTCTCCATAGTAACATGTATAATGTGCCTTGTCTCCATAGTAACATGTATAATGTGTCTTGTCTCCATAGTAACATGTATAATGTGTCTTGTCTCCAAAGTAACATGTAAAATGTGTGCTGGCTTGGGTGTGACCAGAGTTTGTTCAATTGTGTGAGAACGAAGTAAGATTTCCTAAACAATGGTGTTGCCATTTATGTAATCGGGTTTTATTGTCTGCCTAGTCCAAAGATCTACCTTATTAACCGTAAGCATTTCCATGTTTTGTAACTCTGATCTTGCAATACTGTCATACAACCATTTGTGTTTCTGCGCAAAATGGGTTTCTCTTGTGTATTTTGTTAACTTTGTGCGCGAAAACTGTGTCCTCTCCTGCTTATGTCAAAACCAATAAAAGCGTATAGACTGTCATGGGGCCTTGGATTCTATGATTGTTTTCTACGTTTTTAAAATCACTCAGGGGCTTTCAGACCAGACTTTATTTACCTTGCATGGACATGCGTAAGGGATTCCATCGTCGGCGTCATAGACGGACTTGACATGACAGTGACCTGGCATGAGGAAGCACCCATAGTAGCCATTCCGGGTTTGGGTTTTTATGGGGGGCGACCTATTTTGTTGCTAAATAAGAGTGAAAAGTTTGGACAAATCCCATGGTGAACACTTCTCAGTGTATGAATTATTCATGTTTATCCAGAGAATCAGGGTGAAATAGGTCGCCCTCATATTTCCCAGATGGTGGCAATGAATTCTATTTACTTGACCTTTTCTGTCTGCTTGTCCTCCATATCTCCCAAATACAGACGACACTGAAGAACACTCTGAGCGTCTGCGTCTGCGTCGCATGGCTGTGCCAGGTGGAAGTGGAAAGGCTCTGGTCTGGATGCGGCCAAATGCTTAACTCCACATTGGGACTACTGGTGTTCCTGCCGACCTCCGACCCCAGCTCTATCTTTCAAATCGTTCCTCTGTGTAGGGCATCGACGTCATTGGCCCATGCGGTAGGGCTTCCACCTGTGAACTGGTTGCTGGTGGGTTCAATCCCTGGCCACGTCCTACCTGAAATGGAAAAATCAGTAATCTACCAGCTGTCCTGATTGGCATCCAGCATGATGGGGCCTGGGCTGGGACTGTTTGGTGCAATGTCTTCATAATACCACTGGGAGGAGAGATATTCATGTATGTGTGAGCTCTAAGGACAAAAATCACTATGATTTTTATTACTAAAAACCGGAGAGATACCCCACTCCCCTGCTCCCTGCAACATCGGTAGGTGGGATCTAGAGCTTAGTTCTATCGGAGATGGACGGTAAACTAGGAGGTCCCGTGTGCACGTTGCAAACGTTAAAGAACCATTGGCAGTTGGAAATCAAAAAGAGTTAGCCGCAAGGCCGCTGTCCGGGCAAAATTGAAATCCTACCACTACCACCAAAAGGTCACAGTGGGCTAATCACCTGCTTGGCTAAATGGCATGATCCAGAGAAAATACGTCTCTATCAGAGTCGGCCCTACACTGTAATGGTAAAAGGGTACTCGATAATGAAATGATGAAATGTAATAAATAATGAATCCAATCCAATCACACAATCAGAAGTTTTGATCAAACATCTAAAAATATTGCTTAATGATATTTAATTTGTGATCAAAAGAAAAATCTTTCTGACTGATGGGCAATAGGGAATGTACGTAAAATTGCCAATCAATCATATGACAATGAATATCACATTAGTTGTTTTTTTTATTATCATTATCTTGAACATTATAGTCATTATCATTTTTATTATTGTTATCATCATTATTATCATTGCTATTATTATGATTGTCGTCATTATTATCATAAGTATCATTATTATCATAATCTTTGTTTATTATTAGAGCCAGTGGCTCAAGTGGTTGAGCGACCACCTAGGAATCAGATTGTTGTAGGTTTAATACCTGGTTGGATCGTACTCCTACCTTGAATGTCGTTATGGGCCAAATGTTGCAGTTGTGGAAGTTTTGAATTATGTACTTAAGGACATTTGATTTTAAGCACATAATTTCTTTCAATTTTTACCACCATGTCAAATTTTATTCGGAGCTGGAAGGAAACGAGGTAGGTTTAATTGCTGGGGTTTGGATGTGGTGTCTGCCATCCGCTCAAAACTGTATCCCTTAAAAAAAATAAATGAATAAAAAAGACAAGGACTATGAAATGATGATCACGTTAATATGTATTATCTTGTGTTACATTTTACTCCACCAGGGATCGCTCTCGTAAAAAGAAAGCAATTTGTCGAATTCAGGGCCACATATTATTCATTATCAATGTGAATAATTGCTGGTAAGGGGTGATGTCACGTAATCAATCTATACTCAGTTGTATGAATCACCTTGTGTGTAATCTTGATGCTGATGTGTGTATGTGGGCATGTATGTATACATATCATGCTGCCTATACTCAAAGACGATATGAAAGTAAGGCAGGCAGTGATGATGATGGTGATCGGAAAATGGGTGATCTAGAGTAGAACAGTGTCAAAATCAGACAAATCTTAACACCTATTTTCAGATTATATGTGTATTCGTGTGAATGAGAATGTGTACATGTGCCTGTGTAAGTTTGTGTGTGTGTGTGTGTGTGTGTGTGTGTGTGTGTGTGTGTACGTATCTTAAAGTATGAATAGCTGAAGGAGTGAATATGTCAAGTTTGTGCCCTTAGTATTGCGGGTACTGCTTAATGAGTGCAAGGGCATGACTCTGTGGCTGTGTGTGTGGGTGTGGGTGTGTGTGTGCGTGCGTGTGTAGGTATGTGTGTCCACATGCATGTGCATGCTTTTTAAGAATATAGGAATGAATTTGTCAATCAATATCAACATGAATATCTGTTTGTATCCAAGCTCTTTATCTGTTTGTTTTGAAATGCCTTAAACCCAGGTATGCCTGTCAGAGGACTGGTTTGCTATATTATTGCCATTATTATTCATTTGTTAAATGTTATTATGAAATATCATTACCACTCATTCTTTCCAAGTTTACAATAAAGACTTTGATAAAATGCTCTGGACAATGACTTTTTTATGTTAAGACCATTATTTACCTCTTATTCAGAAATGATGAAAGCAAATCTGTCGCATGATTAAACTGATCGGAATCTTTTTTTTTTTTTTTTTTTTTGTTGTATGCTTTCACAGGGCTGCTTGCAGCTCAACGCAAGTTGCTTATCATTCAATTAGTCAGCCATGCCTCATTGTATTACCGACTTACAGCTTATCTCATATTTCACAGTACTTTATATATATAGTACGTGAGTTAGGGAGGGAATGGCCCCAAGGTTTTCAGCAGCGCCTTAAATAGGCATCAAACCGATGCAAGCCACACCTCACGTGACACAAACTACGCGAGTTCCTTGTTCACCACAGTAGAATGCTTTTCTTTCTGCTTGAAAGAAAAGGCACAAAACTGACCACACTACATGTATAGGTGTTTAAGTCAGGTGCTAGTCATTCCTTTATCCCTCATACTACAGGATCCCTCGTCCCAGAGCTGATGCCTGGAACTCATTTTTCCCCTTTTGAGTGCAGGTTTGCCCTTTTTCTTGGCCTCCTCCTCTCACTACTCTGTGCCAGACAGGACAAGGAAAATGTATCATGCTGTAGTTCACAGTTTCTTGTCCATACCTTTTTTTTTGTATACAGGTACATACAATATTTCTTTTGCACAAGCCATTTGTAGCTTTGTCTGTGTGCAGTGATCTGGGGAAGCGTATGCGTAATGAAGAAATAAATCAGAACAGTAGTGTAGTAAAGTGCCAAGAGTAAACAAAGCCATTCAGAGAAGAAAAATAGGAGAGAGAAAAATCAGGTAGGTGGGGGATTTTAACCCGCGCCTGCTTCTGCAACGCCACCTTGCGACCAGCAGGATAAAGCGTGCTATCCACTCAGCCATCTGAGCATCTGCCTCAGAAATGCTAGGTTGTGGGTTCAATTACAAGTGATATATTTTACCCAAGACAAACAAAGTTGTCGAGTGATTAGCTGTCCCACCTAAGTGTTTAACATTAAGGAAACAAAGTGTTTAGACTGGTTGGCCTTGTGTTAGTATAATGTTACTGACTGGATGAGACATTCATGTTGAGTCATCCATTTTATCTCTTTATGGCAGCATGTTAACTTGTCTGGAGCCCTCCGAAATAAAGAGCTGAAACAGGGTGTTGAAGTGTAGAGTTAAAAGGTTAAATGATCATAGCTTTTTCTTACAACAAAACGGGTGACCTGCCTTGTCAGGGTTATCATAGCCTATTCACACAGGTGGCTCAGTGGTCATGGCTCTGATATCTGAAAAGAGAGTTCACAGATTCGAATCCATCTGGGGCCATAACATCGCTTAGTAATTTAATTCTTATTTCAAATAACCTTATGCCATTCCCCTGATCCCTGTAACTTTAATAGGTGGGATCAAGAGCCTAGTCCTGTCAGAGATGGATAACAAATTTGGAGGTCCCATGTGCGCGTTGCACACGTTTAAAAATCTTTAGCAGTTGGAAATAAAAAGTAGTAGGCTGCGAGGTTACTGACCAAGCAAAATCGAGTCCTACCACATAAATTTCACAGTGGACTGATCTCCCCCTTGGCTTAATGGCATGATCCAGAGAAATTGCGTCTCATGAGGCGTCAGCAGTGAACTACGCTGTGAAGGAAAAAGGAGTACTGGATTATGAAAATTTGACCTAGCTATTCTCTACTCTGTTACCACAGGTATTACCATTACCATCCACTGCTACATCTCTCTCTCTCTCTCTCTCTCTCT
>JAUEKY010122800.1:0-10262 GCA_031833965.1 Scyllaea pelagica
TTGTAGGGATCAGGGGAGTGGCATACGGTGTTTTTCGAGGGGGTTTGGCGATAAAAATCACTATGTGATTTTTTTTTGTTCCCCAGGCGGATTTGAACCCGCCTCACCTCGTTTTCAGCGTCAGAGCCATGACCACTGAGCCACCGTGTCCCCCATTTAAGATATCATGAAAAGTAAAATGTTGATGTCCATCCATTAATAATTAATAGGCTCAGTCATTGTAATGCTCTTCTTGGAAAAATCCAGAACATAGGAGCATGATTAGTAGCAATACCTTAATCATTATAGTTCGCTATTTCAAAATGAATACATTGGCTCATAATGTAGAATAAATCAAAGATAGCATTATGAAATTTCAAAGTGCAGTAATGATTGCCCTCTTGATTTTTTTCTTTATGAAGTATGCTTGCTGAAATAAGATACCAAGGTATTTCTCATAAAGTGCTGTCATTTCTTGGCCTTGCGCTGTCTTTCCCACCCATCCCGATTGTTATTGTCATCAGAAAACATTTCTACCTTTGTGCAGCATGTGAGGACCAGGGGGTGAAGTACATGGAGGGAGACAGCTGGCCTTCCCACAATGCTCCCTGTGATATATGTCGTTGCCAGAACGGAGCTGTAGTGTGTAGACCCAAAAAGGAATGTGGTGTCACCTGTACTCACGGTGTGCTGCGACAAGGGGAATGCTGCTCCAGGTGTGATGGTAAGGGCCTCGCATGTCTATAGACATAACTCTCTGAAGCAGCTGTCGATGATTTTGATTAACTTTATTACTCAAGATTATAAGAATTGTAAGTAATCATTTGATAGAATATTGAGTATTTTAAGGCCAATTACAGGTTATTCTGAAAAAAGAATTTTTTTTGTTTCATCCTTTAAAACTATCATGTTTCATAGTTACACATAAATTAAGAGAGTGAGTTCTTGAATAAAAGTTAAGGCTTTCAAGAGTTCTCCTGTTTGTAGCAAATTAATATCGCAATTAAGTCTTTATCTTTAGTGATATTCTTTTATGTTGTCTTCAAATTAACTTCTGAAATGTCCCCCTCAATCACTGTCATGCTATGAATTTTGCAGAAGAAAATATCACCAAGTATGTTGGACTAGTTGATTTGACCGACTTGATTTGGCCTTCAAAATTATAATAAGAAATGTACACATTAATGCCTTTTGCATACTTGTCTATCAAGTGAGAACTGATTAGTCAGGATCCAGTGCCTTTCTATGTCCACTATTACTGATATATATCTGCAGTTAACTTACAAGTCTTTATGTAAGTCCGTCTTTACTAAGTTTTTATGTCTGTGTCTTGATCAGACTGCCTGGTAGATGGCAAAGTGATCCCTGAGAATGAGCAGGTGACAATTCATGGGGACCTGTGCCGGCAATGTGTGTGTCAAGGTGGGAGCTTAAAGTGTAAGGTGGTCCGAGTAGGAAGTGAGTGTCCCCGCCTTGCCTGTGAAAGGACAGAATTGAAACCAGATGAATGTTGTCCAGTATGTGCCGGTAAGTTGGATAATTATCCGATAATATTGGTATTGCTTAGTAAACAACATTATAAGAAAGGTTTGAAAATTGGTACAGAATTGTGCACTAAACTTGCCTTAACATTATATTTTTCTTTTGTCGACTTTGGAACAACAGGGAGATTATTCCCATTGTAATTAATCAAAGCATCAAAGCTGTTAAAATTTGGATTGTTATTGAAAGTTATAGAGCATCATGATGTATAGTATAATCAAAACACAAACTATAATGATAGGCACCAGATTAATTTGTAAAATCGTTAAGTCTCTTATGTTTTGCTCTCTGCTAAATACATTTACATGTTCTACACATATAGTTATTCTTATTTTGCAACAGCTTATTTTCTCATATTTACATGTGAAATGCATGATCTTAGAATATGATACCAATGCATCAGAATAAGAATAATGCTCATTCCAGATAAAGAATTTCTTTTTTATTTTGTAAGAGTAGAAAACAACAACACTTTTTTTTTTCAATTAGGTACATGTTATTCATGTCATTTGGTTCCCATCGGTTCATTTTCTTATTGATATTGTTTTTTATAGTCTAGTCCTTGTTATCAGACTAAGATCTTAACTTTCAATCTCTTCATTATCCTTCTCCTTGATTGCAACACACTGTGCTAATGTTATCTTTTCCAGGTTGCCTGTATAGAGGAAAGAGTTATGAGCACGGTGCCATGGTATCACGGGAAAAGTGCTTGAACTGTAGCTGTGACCAAGGTCAGTTGTCATCCTGTTTGGATTTTTAGAGTACACATACATTTAAAAAGAATATATCATGTCCTTATGTGTGTGAGTGGCCGCGTGAATGGTTGTGTCATTTGATCCTTAGAAAGCTATCTGAGCTATTCTTCTTGTTATAATCATCACTTGTGCTATGTAACCAAATCCTTGCAATGGAAACTCTGGCTGTGATCTGGAATAAGATGTTAGGTAAAGAATAGAAAATGAACAAGAAATTTTGCATATAAGCCTGCTTTATATCCAATTTCAGGATCCATTGTGTATGTATATATATATATATCTATTAATCGGTCATCGTATTGAATGATATTGTCTATACAGGTGAAATAGTGTGCCAAGAGCCCTCATGTCCCCAGCCAAGATGCACCAGCCCTAGGAAGGTGCCAGGCAAGTGCTGTCCTGTGTGTGACAGTTGTTTCTATGAGGGGCGTGACTACAACAGTGGGGATAGCTTCAAGTCTCGGTTTGATGCCTGCCAGCAGTGTAGTTGCGTGGTAGGTGGCATCCTCTGGCAATTCCTGTGTTGAGATCAACTTTATCATCGATTTGTGTGTCCTCGTTTTAGGAAAGAATGTATATTCCAAAGTAGGTCAAATATATTAAAATAATTTGGACAAACAGATTTTCTAATGAATCTAGCATATTCTCTACTTTTCCTTTTTGAAGAGAAACAAAAAGGTGGAATGCAATATCATTTAAGGGGCTTGATAGGTTCTCAGACTTTACACCCTAATGATCACTACTTCATGTGTGGATCATAATGCCATTGCATGGCTGTTTGTCTATTTCATTTGAGCCAGGGTGGTGGGTTTACCCATTGACCTGGGCTAAGCACACTTGAGCCAGTAGTGATAACTGAGTAGAAGACTTCATCAGTTGGATCAATCCTTACATTGATTCCAATAGAATATATACTATCTTTTATATGCGATGTCAAGTCAATGGTATATAAATACCCTATAAATACTCTATAAATACCTAGTTAAATACAATTAGAGAAACAAAACATGTAGACTCAAACTATCTCATACTGTAGGAAACACAATAGAAATGCTCTATGTAACTTCTACTTCAATGTGCATTTTAAAGTTGCATAGTTTGCTGCACAAGACAAAATACCTTCTGTGGGAAAATCATTTAGTTTAATGACCATTAAGTTACCTTGTGCTCATGAATCTTAAACTGTCCCTCATGCTTTACCTTTTACCATTGGTAAGGTATCATTTCTTCACTGTTATTGGTTCCTGCCAATACTTTTGGTACAATGTAAAGAGAGACAGAGGTTGTCATGGAAATAACATGTTTGTGTGCCTGCACAGCCACATGTGCACACTCACACAAGACAAGTGTCTGGCTCTGCATGTGTTATGCATATCTGTTGGTGTATAATATAGAGAGTCCTGCAGGGCTATTGGACAAATTGAATTGCTATGGTAGTAAAGCATTGACAATTAAATATAGACACACAATGCCACAAAATGCTAGGGGTCTTTCTGATTTAAAATATAAGTAGGACAGTTTCTTTATCAAAGTGGAATTTGTTTTTTCTGTAACTTTTCTATGGTCTATGAATGCCTTTTTCTTCATTGAAATAGCAGTATACTTCCCAATGTATGACATTTTCTTTTGATTATATTAACAGGGCAAATAAGTTAGTGAATTTAAGTTTACTGGAAGGAATAGACCAGTATCTCTCCTCATGTAGACTGAAAACATGATGATATAAGTAA
Source organism: Scyllaea pelagica (assembly GCA_031833965.1). Taxonomy (NCBI): domain Eukaryota; kingdom Metazoa; phylum Mollusca; class Gastropoda; order Nudibranchia; family Scyllaeidae; genus Scyllaea; species Scyllaea pelagica. The sequence continues at coordinate 4,007 of JAUEKY010122800.1, forward strand.
ATCAATAAGAATCTTGACTCATTGGAATCCTTGATCGTATTGTCACCAAGAGTGGTCAGGTGAAGTGCCTATCTGTGGAATCAGCCTGTCCTGAAGTGCCTTGCACCCACCCAAGTCGACGCAAGGGACAGTGCTGCTCTCGATGTGATGGCTGTGCCTATCAAAGGAGAAAGTTATGGGACGGTCAGAGATTCACTGGGTCCAACCCTTGTGAGATCTGTGTGTGCCAGGTAAGATGTTGCCATTTTATAACAGTTAAGTTAACTGAAGTATAAACTGATGAATTATTATGGTAAGGGAACTAGAAATGAAGTCATGTATTTTTCCAAGCATATGGCAAAATATCGTGGCTTGCTTTTGCTATAGTCGTGGCGGTCAGATTCATAGGGTCTTGATAGACCCTGCTACTTATTTACTAAAGTGAAATGTAGGGTTTGGAGTTAATGGTGTTTGGACCTGTGTCACTTGATCGACAGCATTGATAATGTCATCAAAAATGAGACTCTATGATGACTTTCTTCATATCTAATTTATGACAACAGATGGTTTTGTTTTTTCTCTTTCTCATAAAGTGTTTTCTCCACAAGTATATTGATGTCATAACTTTTTGTCTTGGGAGTCATTGACAGAAAAGCCCTTGAAGTTTCATGGATTTTGGGAATAAAAATCAAATACCCCAGAATCATTATGTCTGTGGCTTTCCAATTAATGAGGGAAAGGAATACATCATGAGCCATATCAACTGAAATAAGAGATAATTATATCAAACGACTAAACTTTTATACATTTGTAGATATAAAAAGAACGAACAACAAACATTTATCCACAAGAATTTTAGTCCAGATTTTGCACAACACATTTGAGAATTAGAGCTAATTATGAAATGAGAGTTCTGGAGATGCCGACTGGAGTTATGGGCTGCTTACACTGTTAGAAACAATGGCTTAAAATTTCTAGATTCTTTTTTTTATTATTAAGTGTAAACTCTTTTAGACATCTTATTAAAAGATACTTCTCATTAGTGATTTTTTCTTTGATTTTTAGATCTCTAAGGATATATTTTAGAACTTTGTTTGGTAAGACTTTTTGTGAGAGATTTGTTGTCTATTTTCCACTAAACATAGATAATCATTTTTGGAATAATCAAGGCATCCCCATGGGAATCAAGAAAACTATGAAGCAGTTTTGTTTTATTCTGTGTAATTAACCAAAGCAGACTTTAAAACTAATTTAGATACAATTTGTTTTAATTTTGTTTTTCAGAACTGAATATTCATATTTTTCTAATTTAGAACAGTCACCTCTCATTTTTCAGTTGATTGTAAGTGCAAGCCTTCTTTTTAAAAAAGCCAGAAAAAAAAGAAGAAAGAAAACAGATGTAATGAATGTCTTGCACTTTGACAGAAAGGGTCAGTGAAGTGCCAAAGGATGAAGTGTCCATCAGTGGAGTGTCAGAATCCAGTTGTCAAGCCGGGGAGATGCTGCCCTTCCTGTGATGGCATCTGTGTGGTAGACGGCAAGGAGTATCTGGAGGGACAAACCTTCCAGAAGAAGGGCACAAAATGTTCTACCTGCACTTGTCAGGTAATGGCACTTTTAACTCTTAACTTTTTATCAGTATCACCCCCCCCCCCCTCCTGATTTAGAATTAAAAGCTTGTCATTTTGCTTTAAAAATGAATTTATTTGATTTTAGATTCATTGAACAATGCGCTAAAAAGATTCCACTCAATGAATAGCCTGCACTAACTTTGATAGACTGGTGTTGGTTATTGCATTTTCTTCAAAAATGGCATCTGAATTATTCTCCAAAGGGGAAACTTTTGTTACGAGACGTGCTCAGTTCCATTATTGCGGACTTCATTCATTCAGAAAATTTGTTTTTTTCTATCTTGTTTCTGGGGCTATTTTGCTTATTTCATTGTTATCTCTCTTTTGATTTTCTTGTCTTCAAAACAATCTTTATGTGAAATCTTACAATGTCAAATATGGTCATTTGAATTGTAAGCATGCTCTTTCATGAAGTTCTGACAATTTGAAAAACACCTGTTCACAGTTCCAAATAAGAAATAAGATTGGATCTGTACATAATGGTAAAATAAGCAGCCCATAGTACCACATCTTTAATACAAATAGCTACACACTATTTATATTGCCCTTAGCCTGCCCTCACAATCTTTTTTTCCTTTTGCCCCGATCTTAAGCTCTCATGTCCATTCTTATGAGAATTCTTTGTCACAAGGGATGAACAGCATGATGAGTACTTTTGATGAAACCGTTTCAGAACAACCAAGTCCAGTGCAAGGTGGCAGCCTGTGAGCCAGTGAGCTGCCAGCACCCGGCCAGATTGCCCAATGAGTGTTGTGCCAAGTGTAACTTTTGTCTGTACGAGCAAAGGATTTTCCGTAATCAGCAGCGGTTTGTCCATCCCAGGGACTTGTGCCAGCAGTGTTCCTGCCAGGTGAGTGAATTACTCCTCCTTGCAGGAAATCTGTTTCAATATTGGCCAAAATTTCCAACATAAAACAAATATAGCAAGTTGTAAGGATTGAAACACGGCTAGAAGTCTTTGACTTTATTTTGGGCCGTAAAGAGTAACCATAGAGTGAGGACATATCCTTCAATGTAGAGAGATATACAAAAATAGAGACAGAATGTAAAGCAGTGAATTTTTAGCTCAAAATGATAACACCATTCAACACCATTACTCCTACATATAATATTATGGGAAACACATACACGCGCACACACACACACACATACACACACACGCACTCACACTTTCACATAAGAATAAAGGCAGGAGCTACAGGATGTGTGACTTCATCTGCTCATAATCAACACACCTGCAGGTATAAAGTCAACATCTAATGTTCATAATCAGTCAATCAGTCAGTTTAGAATTTACTCCCCCTGCCTTTCTGCGCAATTGCTGAACATCTCTACCTTGACTCTCCCCCAGTTTGGCACAGTGACCTGTACAAGGACAGTGTGTGAGAAGTTGACTTGCCAGAACGCCATGCCCATGCCAGGCTCCTGCTGTCCTGCCTGCCCCAAGCAGTGCTCCTACCTAGGCCTGTTCTATGATGATGGTGAGACCTTCATCAACCCACGCGACAAATGTGAGGACTGTCTTTGCCGACAGGTAAGATGGCGATGGAATCATTTTGAAAAGAGAAATTCTACTTTAGGCATATGATGATATTTATTGTCAAGTATGTTATCTATTTGATTGTCTCATGTCTAGTGTGTATATCAGGTTAATGTTATGAGTGAACAAAATAACAAACATTATATCTCAATCCTAGAAACATATCCCTGATAACCTGTTGCCATTAGCTCAATTGGTAGAGTGTGTGTTTGCCTCAAAACTGGTATCTTTTAATAAATGCAATCTCTGGCCCTGTCGTACCAAAGATTCAAGATATAAAAAGCTGTAATTTAGTTGCTCTCATGACAGTTAGATGGATTGATGAGTAACATGGCTAAGCCTTGTTGGTTTGATGCTAGTATAATGTGACTAGATATCTATAACATTTCTATGTGCATTAATAAGTAAAATACGGGGACAACATTTTTTGCTGGCCAACAAACTTGATTGCCTGCAACAATGTAACCATGCCTTAGCAGGTGAAGGAATAAGGTAGAGTCTCATTAATTTTTCTCATGTTTGTTCCTTTTTAGATATGCTTTGTGTATTTTTTGTACTGTTTTACTCTTCACCATCTATATTCTCATCAGTTAAATGTATAGAAAAGCAGAATTTTAAAGATCTGTGACAGATTAATCATCATCAGTTTTGGGCAGTATTTGACTGTATTACAATCCGCAGGGCACAACTCTTTGCAAAGCCAGGATGTGTCCACCCATCAGCTGCACCAACCCTGTCTTTGATGGCTGCTGCCAGACCTGCACTGGTAGGTTTGCTGAAGAACATTTGGATGATAATAATAAGAATGATGATAACAATAATGATGATGATGATACAATAACGATGATGACAGTTATGATAATGATAATAATTGCATATTTCCTGATAAGCTCAAAGCACTTTAAAAAGATATATTTGACATAAACGTTCATGCAGCCACTTACATGCATGAATATAATCATCTAGATAAAAAAAAAAACAGTTTCAGGGATTTTCATATGGGATTTAACTAAAGGAGTGAAGATCGGCTCTCTAGCTGAATGAGATGATTTGATTGTTTCAATGAAGATAAGATGAGATGAGATAATCTTGCTGAAGCATTTCTGTTGGTCTTCATGATAAAAGTTTTAAAATATTTCTGTCATCAACAGCCTTTTGAAATAATGAATTTGATTTCCTTATAATCCAAAATATGGCAAAAGGAACTCTTCACTTTTATTAGAACTCTTAATAAGAATGTATACTCTTTCTTTACAGAATTTCAGCAATCAACCTGTCAATATCTCCATAGAAGCTTTGTTTTCAATTCAATTAATGCAGTTTTCTTTTTTAATTTACCATCTTCATGTTTTCATTTATGTGGCTTGCATTTCTATTTATGTGTATCTAATCATCAGATTGTAAGATTGGAGATTTGATAATCAGCAATGGTGAGAGTAAGCTTTACCCTGGCAATCAGTGCCGAATGTGTGAATGCAGGCAAGGAGACCTGCAATGCTCCAGTGTGTCGTGCCCCTCTGTGTCGTGTACCAACCCTGTCATGGAGGGCTGCTGTCCTGTGTGTGGGGACTGCGAGTTCAGGGGTCGTAGATATGACAATGGAGCTTTGATGACAGGAGCTGACAGGTAATTGATAGAGTGGCATGTGTTACTGCGGCCTCTGTTACCTCCTTGCTTGATTTTTTACTTCTATATTCCAACCAATGGGGCAACTGATTGATTTCGTTATTGCAAGGGCATGAAACCATTGCAATATCTTCCCCCTTTATCTATTTCCTGGGGAGAATCACTCTTTGTGATAAGCTATTTGATTTTTGACTTTTGACAATAGAATTGACTATCAAGTTTGTCAATATCTGCTTAGTTAAAGAAACATCTTATGTCTATGCGTAAAGAGAAATATACTGCAAACGTTCTAAATTTATTTTCAAGAAAATCTAGATCATTCATCAGCTGAATGGAATAGGTTACATTATAGAGGTGATTGGAGTGATTTGCTCAGACACATCATGAGCTCTTACACAAGCATTACACAAGAAGACATTTGTGTGCCCTTAGATGCACTTCTTCATCCATGGCTGCCTCCACAGGTGTCGTACTTGCATGTGTCAGGATGGCAATGTCCAGTGCCAAGCCCAGCCCTGCCCATCGGTCACCTGCCTGCACCCCGCCAGGGGTCCTTGCTGTGAGGAATGCAGGGACTGTTTCTACCAGGGGGTCAGCTTTCAGGATGGGGAGACATTCCCTAACCCAGATGGAGATAGCTGTGAAGACTGCATCTGTACCAAAGGTGTGTAGATGATAAGTGAATGAATGAGTTAGCTGCTTATTAAGTATAATTAACAATAATTGTTATGATGCCAATCACATGCATGTTAAAAACATGACCTATGTAGAGCATTGCCTGCCAGGTGTTTAGAATGATTGAAGGAAACTATTATATCACCGACAACTAAGTGGGCCTTTAAGTTCTTTGTCAGTTTGTAGTTTTATAGAAAAGAGAGGATTCAAAATATTTTGTTTCCCTTTTTTTTGTTGGGAATCAAACCACCAAACTCTGGGTGTAAATGATAAGATAATGGTGCTGGAACTTACTCAAGTCAATTGGACATGTAAAGAAAGTAACCATGTGTGGATTTTGTCTCAGATAGTACATCATCTTTTGGTCTTATAAATATATTTTCCCTCCCTTCTCACCCCGACTTCCAACCCCTTTTGTTGCCAATACTTAAGGTGAACATCTGAAATTGGGGATGGCTCGCAGTGGGACTGATGTTCTGTGAAACCTAGAGCACAGTTACTAGTGTCCTTTGCAATACTCTTGTTGCCTTAATTAAAGAAATACACATCTCATTTTTTTTTCATTGCATTTTCCTCATTCTCATTTTCTTCTATTCTGTCGGTAGTCACAAAGGATTTCGTGCCAGCCAAGATTATAAAAAGAAGGCTGATGACACAACAAAAAATATTTTGATAAAAATGATTTAGACACTAGCAGTACATTATTGGTATCTTTTAAGGAACTTTATTGTTTGTTTGTTTATCATTTCCCTTTTGTACCGACCAAAGCCAGTGTAGGGACCCGACATAGTGTTTGACTCCAGAC
>JAUEKY010122911.1:0-10262 GCA_031833965.1 Scyllaea pelagica
GGGTAGCAAGCTCAAGGCTCACTACCCCTTCGAAGAATGTTGGTTGGCCAATGGAGATCCACTGGCGCAACCACTGGCGTGATCAAAAGATGATCTCGTTGCTGGCTTCGGGATAGTCCTTCTGCCAGCGGTCGTGACGGACATGGCCGACACGGTACATCTGCTCGACCAAAGCAACCGCTTGCTCTTCGGTGTAACCCTCGGGCACACTGAAGTACATGGTGAGCTTGGTCGACCACTGCAGGCGAACAACGTAGCTGTTACCCTATAGCGTCATCAGCTCCAGCTCGTGGCTGTTCTTCAGACGCCAGACGGGAGGAACGTCGTTGCGCTTGGTGGCTGTGGTCTGGGCAGCTGTGGACTTGGTCATGGATTACTCCGTGGTGTCGGTGAGTTACTCCGACTGAACTACTCATTAACTGCTTGGATTGTTGTTAAGAATGTGCTCAACAACTAAACGAAGCAGATCTATCTGCAGCTCCAACGAACTCTCTCGCTCCTAACATTCATACCTGACATGCAAGCAGCCAGCTAACAAATATTGGGGCGAAAAAGTGTTAGAACCTTACATATAGACGAATACTGAAGGAAGATAAAAGAAGAATTGTGCTATACCTTCGCTCCCACCCACAAACCACCCTAAGGCTAGAAGGCACCTCTTCTTTTTTTCTATACGCATTCTCAGTCGGAAGACATATGTTAGACAAGTCAGGTAATTATTAACCAATTTGGGTAAAAAAGTTGACCATCTTAGTAACAGATAGCACAAAAAAACAGAACAAAGCCCCTGGAGGTTTAAGGGTATTAATTAGATACAAAAGATCTATTAATAATATGAATAAAATCCAAATATTAGTTTTTTAAATATAATTTTGTAGCACAAAATGACCCGAAAAGTCGGGTTTACCCCAAATTTCTAGGCCAAACTTTAGAAAATATTTGTTCCGCCTGAGTTATATTCTTTATATCGGCGTGCAGCATCTGTTGCTAATTCGTGCCTAGCCTTATCAGGTTTCTGTCGGGCGATCTCACGGCGTGCACCCTGGGCAAAAACCTGCTGTTCCATAGGTGATGCACCGGAGTCAGCCATTTTTGCAACAACATCACCAACTGCTTTAAGTGCAATGGCGCGTTGAGCCTTATCTTCGTTGGTCATTCCGGTTTGAGGGTCTACACCGGGCTCGAAGATGTCCATATCCCATTGAAATTTATAGTTTTAGTCTAAATCATCAGAATATAACCGATTAAACTATTAATATTGCACAAAATAAGTTAAATGTACTCTGGATACCAAGAAGAACAGGATAATACGGCTAGAAATGTTCTTGGTGGCGTATTGGGGGTTGGATTACTAGCTGGTGCTGGGTTTGGAGCGCGTTCAATCCTTAAAAACCAGATTGCAAAGAAAGGTCGGATGTCAAATGTCCCTAATGCACGGGGTGGACAGAGTGGTGTGCGTACAAAGGCTGATGTATTTAAGAGTGCTGCGGAAAAATATCCAGATCCTGGGGTAGGAAAAGATGTTCAGTACCGTAATCCTGGATCTGGTGGTACAGATCTGTCGATGTTAATTACAGATCCCAATACTGGTGAAATATATCGTCGAGGTGGCGGTCAGTCTGCTAATCAACAGCGAGCAGCTACACAAGGTGGTTTAAATCTTGCTAAACAAGACTTAGGTGGTGAGAACGCTCCTGTTATTACAGATAATCAGTACTTAGCAAGTATTCGTCAATCAAATACAGATTTAGGTGAGGCAACTGCTCAAACACGACCAGGTTTTGCGGGGCAGATGGATTATGCGCGTAATCGTGTTGCAAATAGTTTAGAAGGAGCTAAACGAGATACGCAGGGAGCATTAACTGCTGTTGATCAGTATAAACAGATGACGGGCGCTAATCCTTATACGGAAGCACCTAGAAAAGGTTTATTGAAAGAGCAAGAAGCAGGTCGGCAACGTATTGCAAATATGGGTAATGTAGTTTTGGCTGACTTGCAGAATGAAGCATTTGTAGAGCGTGAAGCAAACAAAGTAATTACTGATCTACGTCAAAACCAAACCAGAGCTGCAGCACAAGATGCAATAAACACTGCTGAAAACCAGCAGGATAAAAGAACGTTACGTAATTTACGTCGTGATGAAGATTTAGATTTAAACCGTACGAATGTTGATTATGTACAAGAGTTTATGACAGATCGGCGTATAGAGCTAGCTAATAAAGGTGTAACAGGTATGCGAGCTGAGCGCATTATTGCTGGTGATCCTAATGTAAAAAATGCTATTGAACTGTATGCCCAGACTGGTGACCCTAATGTTTTCCAGATGACACGTAAGGATGCGGCTTCAATGCCGATGACGGTTAAGCCACAGGATAGTTCTTTCGTGACAGAGCTTAGTGCTGTTGGAGAACCTGAAGTGAGTACAGGTTTGTTTATGAAAAAAGATAAGCGTGGAGGATTTACAGCTCCAATTGAAGAAAAGGAGATTGAGTTAATAAACCGCCGTGGTGAGATTGAGGAACGCCAGGGTGAGTTACGTGGTCGTATTCAACAAATCAATGAAGATGAAAATATGTTCAGGGCTGCTGCAGAAACCAAACCTCGTAAGGGTTTGAGTGGAATGAATGAAGATGATTTTGTTGTATCTAAGTTACGTCAACAGCGTGAAGGCTTGAAGCAAGAGGGTATTCAAAATGCTGAAACGTTATTTGATGTTAATGCTGAACTGGGTGCAGTACGTCGTGACTTAGCAGCAGAGAAAGAGTTTGGCGGCAGAGCAGAGCCTAAGACCTTTACTGGTGAACCTAAGCGTTTGTTCTTTGAGGCTGATGAAACAGGTAAGCCGGTTTCTGGGACCTTTGAGGTGCGTAGTGATCGTGAAATGCAGGATACTGCAAATAAAGGAGGAGGTGGACGTAATGTTGCTAACTTCTCAGCAGGTAGTGCTTTAGAAGATGAAGTACGTAACATTCAAAACAAACGAAGTGGATATAAGCAAGATGTGCAAAAAACTCAAATGCGTGACTATGATGATTTTGGAAATCTTGCTTCTAGCTATGAAGGAGATAAAACTCAAACAGGTAGTACTGTTACTCGTTATGGTATTGAGCGCGGTGATGATGTAAGGGTAGATGAAACAATTAAGCCGTCGCAAGTAGCACCTGGTACTACTAGTCCGTATCAAAACCTAGATGATGAAACGTTAAGCATGATTTCACTAATGGGTAAAGGTGCTGATGCAGAGCTAGCAACTAAAGAATCTGTAGCTCGTTCTAGAGGTCCAAGAGATGTAAGCGGGGAATCCCTAAAAGTTAGCGAAGGTTTGCGAAGGGCTAGAATCGAAGGGCGAGATCCCAAAGCTTTCTTACGTAGTTATACAGGTACATAATGGCTGAAAAAAAGAAAGACAAAAAATGGATTAAAAAAGCTGTCAAGAATCCTGGCAGCTTTACGGCCAAAGCCAAGAAGAAAGGAATTACTTCTGCGCAGCTACAAGCAAACGTAGAAGCTAATCCAGAAAAGTATGATGAGAAAACACGTAAGCAAGCAAACTTGCGTGAGACTCTTGTTAGAGTTAATAGAAGAAAGAAGTCTAAGAAGACTGAAGACTGATGCCATTTGATCGTCGCTTAGCACGTCCGCAAGATCACATGGATGATGTTGCTAAATTTTTTGATAAGGGTCAATATACAAAGTCAAGTTATGAGCAGCAGAATAGAGCGAAATCAACTAGTCCGCCATTTCAAATTAATAGATTTAGTGCGCAAGATTTACGCAATAAAATAGTTAGCCGTAAGCCGTTGACAAACCCGCGCTTGCAGTTTGTTAATGATGGTCCACCTGATAATTTTAATTTGTTTGAAGGGCTGCCTAATCGTTTTGATCAAAACAGAAAAGAACTGTATAACTTTGATGTAGGTCGTCCTGTATTTCAGAAGCCTACATTTTTGGATTCAATTGAATTTCAGTTAAAGGGAGAAAAGTGGAAAGAAACATTTGAGTTAAGTCCAACGATGAATCCAGAAAAGCGTCCAAAGAATCCGATGCCAAGAATGGATAATCCTGATCCTAAAAACTATCTATTTGAAACGATGGAAGCCAAAGCCAAAGCAGAAGCAGAAGGCAAGATGAATGTAGCGCAGCTAATGAAGGCATCGCCAAGTGAGATTAAAGAAGCGGAAGAAAAAGGCCCTGTAAAATAAAAGTTATATGAAGAGTTAAAATGTTAGGCGCAATTGCAAGAGGAGTTACAAAAGCAGTTGGCCGTGGAGGGCGTCGTCAATTAGGTGGCCTTGCAGGTATTAAAGATTTAATTAACCAAGGCTTGGTGAGTGGTGGCACTACTGGTGTGTTTACATTAGCTGCTACAGGTGATCCAATTCAGGCTTTGGCCTACGGTGCAGCTGATGCTTTAGGTTCTACAGCTGCTATTGGTGGCACGCGTCGATTAGCAGGTACAAAGCGTAAACGTACTTACGACATCGATCCTAAAACCGGAATGGCAGTTAACCCACAAACTGTTATTGAGCCACGTAAAAGAGAGATGGCAGCTAATGTTATTGGCTCTGCTGCTGCATCAATTCCAGTTACTTTAGCTTTTTCTGGTGCACAACCTCAGGTTCAAGGGCAGCAAACACAAATTGCACAACAGCAAGTACAGCGCTCTGTTGTTAATAACCAGATGCCAGAGCAGTTAGCAGGTAAATATTTTAATAACACAATGTTGCAATCAGTTGAAGGCCCTAGCACTAGAGCCCAAGCTGTACAGGCATCTAATGCTTATTTTAATCCAGCATCTGCAGCAGCAACGATGGGTTCAATTGTAGGTATTTAATCATGGGTTTTAGACAAGGGTTTAGAGAAGTTGGTCCACGCAGCAAAATTATTGCTGAAGCCAATTTAAAACGACAGCCTGCTTTTGGTGAATATAAACAGCATTCCAAATCTGCTATTCCAGGTTTGGCTGGAGGTGCTTATGGAATGATGCGAGAGGAAGGAATTACTCCTCTTGGAACACCTAAGCGTTTTTTAGGCAATGTAGCTGGGATGGTAGCTGCTGATTTAGGTGATGCAGCAACAATGTTTCAGTGGTGGAGTAATAATCATCCATCACAGGTTGGTGATCGCATAATGGGAGCACAAGCTGGACCAACGTTAAATAAGTATCGTCCAGCAGAAAGAAGCCTTGTTCAGTTAGCTACGACTGGTGTTCCAGTTGCAGCAACTTTAGGTGTAATGAACCTGGCAAATCCTGGAGAAGGCTTTAGGCCAAAGGGTTTTGCACAAGAATATGCACCAATTGGTGCTGATGATCGACGTGAAACAGAGCAACCATTTTTAGAAGGTGCTCAGCGTTTGATGGGTCGTCGTGGTCAGCCACTACAGTATTCAACAGCTAAGCACGATATTCCTGATTTAACGCCAGAGCGTTATGGTAATTATATGAATTACCTGTATAAAGACAAAGGTCCTACAGGTTTAGGTTTAATTAAATTTACGGGTGAGAATTTAGAAGGTAAACCCGAGGCGTTGTTAGGTGGATTTCCAGTTGGTTTAGAAGCAGCTGGTGCTATTGCAGGTGGTATTGCAGCGCAGAAGTTTTTCCCAGGTAAAACAACTGTTGATACTGTGCCTATGGTTAATAACAGACCAATGGGTCCAGCGCCAAGGGATGTAATTAATACACGTGACGTTGTAATTACAAATAAAGCAACAGGAGAAGAATTACCGGCACAAGCACAACTGCGTGGGCGTTCGCCCTACAAACAAGCATTCATTGGTCTTGGTGGTGCGATTACTGGTGTTGTTGCAGGAAAGATGGCAAATGCATTGATTGCTGCTACCGGAAGAAACATAGGCCAATCAACAGATGAATATGGAGTTTATTGAAAGTAGAATTTACTTAAAGAAGTTATTGCTTAAACAATGATCACGTCATATCTAGGGAGCATGACAGATGTAGGTAATGCAGCTGCACTTAATAATGCTTATGCAGGCCCAAGTTTGATGCAGTCAATGGGGATTAATCAGGGGGGATATTTAAGGCGTTCTATTGGAAATGTTCTTGGTGCTGCACAGCAAAGTGGAGGTGCGTTGTTAAATGCTACCCAGGCCAGAGCAGCTGAAGCAGCGCAACGAATGCGTGTAAATATGCCACAAATGCCTGGTATGGGTATGGCACAGGTTGGTCCAGGTGGCGCTCTTGGCCCTGGTCAACTAGGCCCTGTTATGCCTTTTGATCCGGCATCTATGGAAGCTCCTGCAGGCACAGTTGGACCTAATGTCCCTGCCGCTCCTGGCGGCGGAGGAAGCCAAGGCGGAGGCGGCGGTAATAAAGGCACAGGTGGAGGAAATCAAGGTGGTGGCAATAAAGGCGGCGGAAAAGGAGGGGGTGGTAAAAAACCCCCAGCCGGTGGCGGTGGTAATATGTTGATGAACCGCAATATGCTTTTAGGCGGAGCATTAGCAGCAGGTGCTGTCCCTGGCATTATGGAAATGCAGCAGGGTAATACTGTTGGCGGTGCTGCACAAGCTGCTGTTGGCGGTGGCACGGCTGCCCTTGGAGCCAGCATGATGAGGCGAGGCAATCCAAAGTCGATGCTTGCTGGTGCAGCTGTTGCAGGTTTAGGGCAATTAGCAAGTGGGTTTATTGGTGATCGTGCTCAGGTTGCTAAGGCTGAAGCAACTGGTGCCACAAGTACAGAAGAGGAAGCAGCACAAAAAGCTGGACGGACTAGTCGTAGGGCGGATGCTGAAGTTGATTTAGCAATTAATCAAGGTGTTCTTAATCAAAACCTTGCTGCTATTAAAGACTTAAGTCGCTTTAATGCAGAGTTAGAAAGAGAATATATGATGAAGAATATGCCTATGATTGAAAAGATGAAGCGTAATGAATTAGTTCGTAATCAGGCAATGTCTGCAACGTTAACTAATCAATACGCAATGCTGGGCAGCTTGGCTACAGCCGGCAAGTTGGCCCAAGGCGCACAACAGCAGATGGGAGCTAACTTCCGAACTGCATTAACCAGTAATCCTTATGCAGGCAATACTTTGCAGGCACCTAATATTAGTTTCTGATCATGTCTCTTAAACAAGATCCAAAACGACTTCCCGGTTACCGACCTGTTCAGTTAGGTGAAGAGGTTCCTTTTCAAGGACAAGATGAAAAAGGTCCTTATATCATTGGTCCTGACGGTAAAAAAATCTATAAATATGGACAACCTGATGGTTCTGTAATTGCATACGATCAGGATGGCTATGCATTGCCGCCTCAGCAACCAACAAATGAATATGCAGCTCCCTCAACAGGAACAGGTTCTCCTGCTCAATCACAACAAAGCCCGTTTGGTGCAACGCTTGATCCTTCTTTGATTGCTTACATGGACAGGCTGGATGAGCGAGCAATGGAAAGAGTTCGCTATGAAAATGATCCAAAGCGTATAGAAGAATTAATTGCCGTCACTGAACCGTTTGAAGTTCGTCGTGCAAAGCGTCAACAAGAGTTAGGTTTACAATCTCAAGCAGTTGGTTTTGCTTTAAAAGGTTTACCAGACATGTTGATGAAAGCCTATGCATCACGTGCAGCGTATTATCCTGAAATGATCAGAGGAACTGTTGATGGTTTAACAAGAGGTTTTGATTCAGGTGTGGCAGCTGCCAAACCTCGTTTTGATTACTACTCGGGGGTAATTACATAATGTCTTCTGTATTATCTGGTTTTGATGCAGGCAACTTGTTTAATGACACAAGTGCTAGTTACGATTATTTTGATGCATCTGATTTTCCTTCGTTTAGCTCACCAGTTGTTAACTGGAATCAACCTCTTAGTATCGGTGGTATGTCACCATCTGAAATCTATCAACAAGATGTAGGTTCTTTTCTACCTCTAGCAGGTTCTGGACAACAACAAGCAAATCCTTTTAGTGGATTTTTAAGCAGTTTCAGCAAAGGCATTCTTGGAGCCGCTCCAGCCCTTGGAGCAGGCGCAGGCCAGATGATGGCAGGTAACTTACGTTCAGGCGCTTTTGAAGCTGCTGCTGCAGGTGCTGCAGCTACTGCGCAAGGTCAAGCACGTGGCTTTGCGGCAGGTGTAGAAGGAGAGCGTTTAGCGGCTGCATTAAGGAATCAATCGATTCGTAATGCACAAGAGCTGGGTCAAACCAGTCTTGCACGTCAGGGCAATGCACAGCGTTATTTAGTTGCTAATCCTGGCCGTGCGGGTATTTTAAATAGCCGTGCTATTTATGGGGTCTGATTTCTAAATGCGATGATAGATAAAGCAGGAGTTAACTAATGGTTGCTATATTGCCACCTTTGATTGCAGGAGCCGCAACAGCGACTGGTGGCTTTGCTGCGAGTAAATTACTTGGTGGGTTGTTTGGTGGCGGTGGTAGCAAGAGTAGTAGCGGTGGAGGTGGAGGTGGTGGCGGTATGTCAAATCAGCAGATGAAGCTGATGGAAGAAATGTTTGGGTTTGAAAATGATGCAACTCGATTTTTAGATACAGGTGGTGAATATTTTTACTTTGATGCAAAAGATGATTATAACGATAGTTTAAGGTCTCAGAATTACTTTGATAATGTCTATGATGCTGTACAAAATAATGATTTAGATTATTTCCAAGCCAGCCAAATGCTGCAATCAGCGTTTAGGAATAACAGCGAATTGTATGCTGGTAAAGATTTTCAAAAATTCTTGAGTGCAGAAGTAGGTAAGAGAACTACAAATAATATTATTCAAGATGCATTTAGTACAAATTTTATGCGACCAGGAACGGATGCAGAAGTTGCACGGTTAAGAGGTTGGCTTGATGCAACAGGACAAAATAAAAGTCCAATGCAGATTGCTAGTGCAGTTAACAGGAATCTTATGGGATCACTTGAAGGCGAAAAGAAAGCTCCTTATTCGTCTTATGAACAAGCTTCAGCAGCAAGGTATGGTGGTTTTGGGCGTGATTCAGAAGGCAATAAGACTTATTTAGTTAATCCTTACAGGAGAGGCGGATCAGCAAGTCCTACAATGAGTTATGACCAGCAATATGGGGTGGCATAATCATGAGTGCTTATACTGATTTTTTAGACAAATACACTAAAGGTGATAAAGGTAAATTAAAAGGTTCAGAGGCGCGTGACTTTTTAAATTCAGGAGGTACTACGCAGCAGCTAGAAAAGTTTATAGGAAAGATGGAGGCGGACAATAACTTTAGTATTGGTAGCGGTGCGTATAGTGCTTTAGAAAATTTTAATCAAACAGACGGCAGTGGCGGCAGTGGCGGCGGAGGCAGCGGAGGCGGCGGTTATTCATATGATCCTAATACGCAAATTGACATGGGAGGCGGCGTCTATATGTCGCAAGCCGTCTTTGATGCTGAACAAGATTTGCTGATGGAAAAGCAGCGAGGCATTACTGGTGTCAATATTGCTGCAGAACAAGGAAAAGCAAGTGCAATTGTTGCAGGTTTATATGCTGAAGCAAATAAATTTGCTGCCAGTGCACAGTTAACAGGTACAAAGTATGCAGCTGATCGCAACTTAGATATTGCTCAGTATCAGTCAGATGCTTTAGAGCGTACAAATAAATATGTTGTTGACGTACAAACAGCAAGCAATGAAGCAATTCAAGGCTTAAAAAATCAAGGTGCTCTTGATTTGCAGGCAGTTATTAATAGCGGAATGTTAGACGTTGAAGATCTCCGTGGCAAGTACGCCAGCGAACGCGTTGAGCTTCAAGGTGAATATGATGTTGAGCGTGCGAATATTCAGTCTGACTTTGAGAAATTCAAGGCTGCAAGAGCAAAAGAAGGCCAGATGTATGGTTCATTATTTGCAGGTTTCTGGAATTAAGTTCAAGTAATATAATTAGTAAGTGATTAAGTTTACTCATGACTAGCGGAACCGGAACTGGTGGCGATTACGGTCAAGACGCTACAGTTGATTTAGAGAGCTTTCAGCAACTGCTTGACCGTCTGACCACTTCCAAAAAGAAACAGCAACGTCAAAAGTCTGTTGAAGGACGCCGTGACATCTATGCAGGTGGTTTAGCCTCCATGATGAGCAACTTCTGATTTAAACTCAAGGGGACAATTAAATGTCTACAAGCGGCACTGGAACCGGCGGTAGTTATGATGAAGCGTCAGATGATTGGTTTGACCTTCAGAAATACCGTGATGCCGCTGGTGTAGCCTACGAGTTTAGTAAGAAGAAGATGGAGGACGCTGGTGACCAAGAGCGACAAACAATCGGAAAAGGTGCAACAGAGCAACG
>JAUEKY010123133.1:0-10254 GCA_031833965.1 Scyllaea pelagica
CAAATCTTAATATAGCCTGAGATTGGACTTGCAGCCTTATCTAAACAAAGATACGCTGCTTTGCCCCTACAGGCTGACCATTATACGTATGTAAGTAACAGTAAAAAAGACATAATATATAGGTACCACACAGCGCACGTTAAAGTTTTATGATAGCATATGATTATGGATGTGGTATTATGATAAAAACTTAAGAATTAGAGCTAATAAATAGTTCAGTCTTGCTTTTATTTTTTAACAAATGGTGTGCATGGATGATTTAGACTTGAACGCTAACGCATTCCACAAACGTGGAGTGGAACAACTAAAAGATTTCGGTCTAAAGGGGGATCTATAACGCTCTTATTGTAATAAAATACTCTTTGATGGTTGCAAAGATCGGTTGGGTACATATGGGTTAACCATTTTTTTTTATTATCATGTACCCTTTTACCATTACAGCGTAGGGCCGACTCTTGTTGTTCAAGGAATTTCTCTGGACCATGCCATTAAGCTAAGCAGGTGATCAGCCCACTGTGACATTTTGGTGGTAGTGGTAGGATTTCAATATTGCCCGGACAGCGGCATTGCAGCCTACTCTTTTCGATATCCAACTTCCAAAGTTTCTTTAACGTGTGCAATGTGCACACGGGACCTCCGGGTTTATTGTCCGTCTCCGATAGGACTAGGCTCTAGAACCCACCTCCCGATATTGTGGGCATCAGGGGAGTGGCATACAGGGTTTTTCTTGAGGTTTCAGCGATAAAGCTCAAGTCGGACTCGAACCCGCGTCACTTCGTTTTCAGTGCCAGAGCCATGACCACTGACCCTAGAATGAAAACAAAAAGACAGCGCTTTCAATAGTCAGAAATAATCATTTAGTTTAACAAATTCTGCATAGGTTTTGAATTCATTGTCTATCATACCAGTACTGGAGATGATACATGATGCAACAATAATGGAAAGACCCTACACAGTTATTTGGTCACTAGCACTGATTTTAATTAGTAGAATGATATCATAACCCAGAAAAATAAAGATATTGGATGAAAAAAGAAACAATAATAGTAACAATAATATTATTGTAATAATCTAATGATTACAATAAAAAGTATTATAATGATAATAATAATTATAATGACAATAATAACAGTAATTGTTTGTTTGTTTATCATTACTCTTTTGTACCGACCAAAGCCAGTGTAGGGACCCGACATAGTGTTTGACACCAGACTGTGTCAAAAAAAAACCCCCAAAAAAAACAAACAAACAAACAAAAAACAACCCAATCTGATATCAAACAAAAGTCAGGAAAAACTCTGAGCCAAGAGATTAGGGCAAGCGGGTGGCTAGCCCACTGTGCCCACTCAAGAATGACTCAAAGAAGATACACATTGAGGTGTACATCTAGGGAGGTCAAACAAATTTTAATATAGCCTGAGATTGGACTTGCAGCCTTATCTATAAAAAGTTCTTTTGGACACAGTCTGGTGTCAAACACTATGTCGGGTCCCTACACTTGCTTTGGTCGATACAAAAGGGAAATGATAAACAAACAAACAAACTTTTTTTTTGTTTGTAATACTCATAAATATCTTTCGAGACAAGACATCTACTGCATCGCCAATGTTTTTGTCTTTTGACTGGCGTGGCTAGGCCTCCAAATCTGGACCCAGTGAGAGGCGGACACTCTATCACTGAACTGTCGACATTGACGGGGATGAGATATTATTTTGGAAACCTTTTTCATACCTGTTGACTCAATCTGATTTGTTCCTGCCTTTATTCAAGCTGCTTTGTCTGCATTTGAGTCAGACTTGGCGGAGTTGTGGTCATCTTATTGCATTTCTTCTGAGAAGTCTGACAACTAGCTCCCTTCTGTTGTTTGAGCAATTCCATGAGAATAATCATACCAATGATAATACAAGAATTGTTTATTTGTACTGAAACATCCAAGAAGACAAATTTCACAGTTAAGTCCCTTTGAAGTTGAACTTCCGCAAATTCTGATTCCACCCACCGCGTCACAGAGGGCCAAGGTGACGTGATGGCTGCAGTGGCTGAGTGCTTCATGCCACTGTTTCAAGGAGCGCACACCTTTCACTGCTTACACTCACATCTTTCTTCTCATCATGAACAATAGCACAACTTTGAAAAGAATAAGGTGCCTTTCTTCTTGATAGGGACTTTTTTACCCTTTGATTCAAGGAAGGCCAAGTGCTCTGAAAATTCAACAGTTACCCCCCTTCTTGGTAACAGCATTTGCGTAGGAAACCCTCTGGTTGAACAAGGGGACGGAAAGCACATCCTGCCTGTTGAATCCGACAAGGTGACTGTGAACGTGCCTTTTCCTTTCACAATGTCCAACAGACGGGTGCCATCAGCCAGTTTTATGATGTGATTGGCTGGGTGGAACATGTCAAAACTTGTAAACTTTTTGACAATGTGAACGGTTGCTCCACTGTCAACTGAGAAGGCTTGAGTGAGAAGTGTGATGAACAGTCATTGAACTGAACACATTGTTGTCATAGCTGAAATTGAAATCATCAGCTGAGGGGTTCTATGCGGGAAAAAGACTTTTGGTGCCTGTGACAATTCGAACCATTCTTCAATTGTTGGCAGAAGCTTGTGTCATGTGTCGCATTTTTGCATAATGTGCAATATTTCTTGCTTTGCGATTGGTGGTTGGCAAAGTTAGCGTTCCATTGCCTTTGATACTAAGAGATGTTGTGTGTTGTTGTTCTGTATGACTCACACCAACAGCGACTGGGTTTTCCGGTGTGCCTGTGTTGAGCGTTTCTTTGCTGATCGCTTATATCCATGCTCATCACTGATGCAGAGGCTTATTGAATTTCTTCTGTGTCTTCTTAGTTCTTCAGTGCTGCTTTGCATTCTGCAAAAGTCAAAGCCTTATCTTTTTGAGTGATGACAGCAGTAAAAGACTTGAATGTGGAAGGAAGACCTTTTGTAGCCATAGCGATAACAAGGCTTTTGCCGATTGTTTCTCCAGTATCACGGAGAGATGCTGCTGCGGTCTCTGCACGAATTACGCAGTCCGCCACTGACACTGATACATTGTCCCCTCTGTCAATGTGGTTAACTGGCTGTGCAGCGTTGTCACCCTTGCCTTGGTTTTCTTTTGGGTTGGTAGTAGCTGCAAAGTATCTTGAGTGTCAATCCTCCATTGTCCTAAGTGTCCCTGATAGTTAGTGGCAAGGATCAGTCATTAAGGATCTGCACTCATTCAGGGAAACACTCTTTTTTTTATGTTGGGTCAACCTTGGTTATGTTAAATTGGCGTTGAGATTAGTGAATCCATCATGACGATCACGCAACCGCACAAAATCCAAGGAATTTTATCTCTCAAAGTTCATACTTTCTCTCATTGCTATTGAATGAAATCCTACCCCTTTGGCTGGGCTCATAACCAGATAAGGATGCTTGATTAGAAGTCATATTGAAATATAATGGATGGTGGGAATAAAGAATACAACTAAATGGATTTAGATCATCTCTTTTTTTTCCTAAAAGTAAAGCAGCACAAAGTGCACACACTACGGAAAAAGATAACAATGACAACACAGGAACAATGGAAAAAGGCACTTTATTATAGTAGAGATACATTCATGGGTAACGCAGTACATATTGTTCCCGTAATAGAACATATTGTAATAGTTTTATGAAAGTAATAGAACATCATGTAACGGCTATGTTTGGTGATAGTGTCTCATATATTGTTTTCATACACCTCTGTATTCAGGATACCCTCCTCCGTCTTCTAATTCATTGTCATACTCCACCAGCAGCTCACTTTGTTCTTCTACCAGACTGAGCACATGGTTTGGCTGCTATGCCTGTGCCATTGTCTGTCTCTCTTCTTTTCTTTGGGGAAAAGGTCATGTTCCAAAAGAGTCCATGTAGTAATGCTCCACTGAGACATGATCTGGCACTGGTTCTTTTACGATTTAGAATTTAGGGCGGACATCTCTGCACTCACATTCTCCTCTATTTCATTCTTGACAACAACTTCTTGATAGACTACGCATGGCTTGTCTTTAACTTGTCCAAGTTTTATGTATTTGACACCAACAATTTCCACACTAAATATACAGTCATTGACATAAAATTGCAAGGCAACATGTTTCAACATATATAATCAGAGGAGTCTATTTTATGAAGAAATCATATTTGTCATATGATAAAACTGTCTTTTTCTTTATTAGAATAACACTGTCTCAATAAGTGCATATGCCAAGCAACTAGTTTATAGGGTGTATTTTCTTTGCTATTTTTTCCTCTCTATTATCTCCTTTGATATCAAAGCAATCTCTTCCTCATTTTGCTTAGCACATTTTCTTAATGCATTTGCTGATGTAAACAATGCCAACTATTCTTTTATGGCAAAGACAGCATCTGCTATATCTGACTGCCTTTCATTTTCCCTCATCAAATAAATTGCATTCTCTTCCAAGTCAACCTTCCTTTTCTTTAGCCCTTCAATCTCCTCATCAACCATTTTTCTCTTAGGGTTAGAGCCTTTCTTTACTGTGGCTTTTCTTTCCTCCAGGTAGGCAAAACGCCGTCTGTGGGTCAAGCTGCAAGATTTTGTAAGCTCCTCACTTATGTTAGATTTTTCTACTCAACCTTGATGTCTACGTCTACGTAACTTATGATTATGATCAACATTTAGCATGCCAAGGAACTCGTCCATACATTCATCACTAGTTTTTCCTTCTCTGATATCTCCTTTGATATATCAAAGCGATCTCTTCCTCATTTTGCCTAGCATATCACTTTCCCTCCTCAAATAACTTGCATTCTCTTCCAAGTCAATCTTCGTCTTCTTTAGCCCTTCAATCTCCTCATCATACATTTTTCTGTAAGTCTTAGGGTTAAAGCCTTTTCTTTCCTCCATGTAGCAATCTTTAGTGGGTCATGCTGCAAGATTTTGTAAGCTCCTCACTTATGTTGGATTTTTCTGCTCAACTTCGGTGTCTACATAACATATGATCCTTGGTTGTCCTTCTTGCTACCATTACCATTGTCCTCTCTCCTGTGTTTGTTTCCAAAGCCATCATGTTTAGAAAAGCCTCTCTCAACTCTAGCAGATAGCTGGATTGTGGGGAACTAAAATACATTTCTTCACAAACCCCCAAAGCTTATAGTACTGCTCCTCAGTAGATAAAGAGTCAAAATACATACACAAAACATCCACCTTATTCTTGCTGCAGTGGAAATTTAGGAGGGCATCATTTTATTTCATTGCCTTTCATTTGTCCCAAATTATCACCCACTCTAGCGAGGGCAATGGGGGATGTAAGAAATGTAGACTTCAGATATTTGCAGGCTGCTGAGGTGATATGGATGACTGCAGCTGGTTTCAGGAATTGCAGGTCCTTGCAATGCAGAGTATATATCTTACAGTTACAGGGTACTTTCTCATCCGTTTGATGTCCACAGATGATATTGCGTCCCTGCAGGCCATCCTGAAATTAAAAATATTTGTCAATGAACTTTTATTTTTCTTCAAGTTTTCTGCAACTTCTGTGCCAATGTGTACTTTGGTAGTCTCCTGAAGATTTTCCTCGTTGTCTAAATCTAGTTGTTTTTTGGGGGGTTTTTTTTTGCCATTTTTTAAGAATGTTAGCCTTTACTATTGTAGTAGTGATAGTAATACATAGCTAATGATTCAATTATATCCACAAACTCTAGGTTGAGACAGGGAATCTTTGGTCAGCTTGTCTGACTGGTAGGCTACTTGAGTTGGAAATTCTTCACACGTTTGAAAATAAAAATTCCAAATGCTAAATTTGCTTCACAAAGTGGATTTTCAACAAAATGATTTTACCACTCCAAAAGGTTTTTGTCTTTGAGTTGTCAACTCTTCTACTTCTATCCTAACTGCTTTAAGGTAAATCCTCAGGTCTCTTAGGTGCTCTTTCAACTTGAGCATGACATTTTATTTTCCGCCTATCTGTATCCACTGATTTTAGCTGGAGATTTACAGTGACCAGTCAAAGCAGTAAAGTCTACCCTTCTATCTGGTACGTCTTTGAATAGATAGTAAGCTGATGATAAGACTTGTGGTAAATCCGATCCAGTGGCATCCATTCCATTTTTGCAGTTGGTGTAATTCACATGAACCCACATTGCACACACTACAAGTGGTGTTTTCATAGTCTACTTTTAGCTGTTTCTGCATTTGTATCTTTTCATAGTCTACTTTTAGCTGTTTCTGCATTTGTATCTTTTCAAAAGTTGCCCAGTTGACGTTGGAACCATCAAAAGACAAGTGACCTCAAATTTTTTTTTAAACACAAGGGATTTCTTACAGGAGTTGATTGTGTCCAGTAAATCATTTGAAGATGACTGGCCAAACATCCGACAGCTTTGACTTTGAAAGTTACACCTTTCAACTTGCCCACTCACCCAGAATCTCACTCTCACATGCTTGTATTTTCATGTCCATCTGTTTTTGTAACAATGACTTGTTGAATGATTCTTCAAATTAAGGAAGAGTTGATCAAATAATTGATCAACAAGTTCAACAAGAACTGTATGCAGGGCTGCCAACTAATGGGGTCGCTGACTATCTCTTACTGGTCACATGACACGGGAAGACGAAAACCGGAAGCTTGTATCTGTTTACAATTTCTAGCCTTTGTAAGCGTTGCAACTTGTCATGCTTGCACACTAGCAACTGATTTCTTTGCGCTTTATTATCGAAATAACAACAATGGTGAAATATTGTAGTGCCTATGGATGCAAAAATATTAGGGACACTAAAACAAAGACAAAAGGTCTTAGCTTTTTTGGCTTTCCTATGAAGAAACCTGATCAACTGAAGGCATGGGTGGCACGAGTGAGAAGAGAAGGCTTCACGCCAACAGCATACAGCCACCTCTGTTCCGATCACTTTTTGGAGTCTTGACTTCAGATACCAGCCCTTTACAGGTAATTCACATTAAGAATGTAAGAAAGACTTTTGGCTTGAAACTACAGCTGTATTTATAATATAATGATATTTAAGTGTAAGCCTAGCACTAGTCTTGCTCCTAGAACTAGAATGTGGCCCTGCAGCTGGTTGGCTTTTCTACTAATCTAGTCTAGGTCTTCATTTTATTTTGTCAAAAGGCAAAGGAAAAGAAGTTGAAATTTTTTGAACCAGAAGAATAGTCGAATTGTCTATGAAACAGTTTGAATGTGATTTATTTCTCTATGGAATCCAGAAAAGTTAACATGATGACAAAAACCAAGAATGTTTGGCCGCAGTATCATTTGAAGCCTTTGAGGGGTAAACGGTAAAAAATATGTAAGAGGTCTTAGATAATCATCTGGTGTAAGCATTTACTCAGTCTAGGTTTCTAGGTGGACAGAGGCAAAGAAGCCTGTGCCAAAGTTGGTTGTTTTGTAAATGCGGGGTGGAGCACAAAGGGCTACATTAACAATGTATTGGTACCTTGATAATAAAAAAATCTGTGTGGTATGGTATGCTCAGTGCTAAACTCTGAGCTGTGTTGTTCCTGAGCAGTAGAGTAGTGCCTGGTGTCTGGATAGAACAAAACTCTCAGCCACACCCCTCAGTAAAAAATCACTAGACATGCAAGCAGCTTATGGGTTGGAACAAAAAAAAAGCCCCCAAAAAAGAAAAAACAAACAAAAAAAAAAAAAAACAAAACAAAAAAACAACAAAAAACAAAAACCAACAAAAAGACTCTTCATATTCAGACTAAACGACAATTTCTTTTTTTCATCAGCATCTTTCTCTCATTCATTTGTAACAAAAGTAGGATTTCCTTGGGTTTTTTTCCCGCTTTGGCAGTACTATGGTGATGGCAGAGATTATGGGTGATGGTGGTGGTGATGATAGTCGTAGTGGTGGTGCTGGTGGTGGTGGTGATGATAATCGTAGTGGTGGTGGTGGCGGTGGTGGTGGTGGTAGAAGTGGTGTTGGCCAGTGCCCTGTCCAGCAGACACTCTGCATTTCCACTGCAACTTTTCCAGCTTCTCCACGAACACTCCATTCATACATGAAACGTCAGCATTTACGTCATCCCTAGAGAGAGTCATCCAGAATGTGCCTGTTGTCGGATACGCGACGCTGGGGTTGACTGAAAGGCAGAAGGGGAATTTAGATGATATGCCTTAACTCCTCTGTTTAAGAGATATCTATGTCTTATATATTCTTAGAAATTTATAATTTCTGTACTGGGCAATGTAAACTTAACATGCTCAAACTCAAAGCACTTCACTCAAAAAAGTTTTTTTTTTTTTTACATTTATAATTTCTGTATAAGACAATGTAAACTTAACATACTCAAACTCAAAGCACTTCACTAAAAAAAAAATTTACAAGATGTCCCAAACCAACAGCTATTGTTGAAATGACAACGCCAAATAAGACATGCAGCCTGTTATGTGATTTGGACAGGAACAAAGCTGGTAATGGCCAGATACTCATTTACACCTTGAGGAGTGATAAGAATATGACTAAAAAGCCTTTTTACAAAGTCTCAGTATTGCACCCTTCCTTATAAGGCTCAAACCTGAATCCTTGCAGCTGCATGTTAAACTGTCAACTACGAAACAAGGACGTCTTGTACTGTCGACATCGGAAAGCCTCATCGTCTACTTTGTGCAATTCCCACCATTGCAGGATTCAGAGTTTTGGGTTTATTACAGAATCACTTTGCAGACAACAGGCATGACTCAGCACCTCAGATAGAACATTTTAACATTAGGGTTTGAAAATAAAACTTTTTAACGTTATGGTTTAACGCCTTCTTCTACACAATTTAGGTCACATCGCCGGCGGAGCACTTTGGACATGTCAATGTGCTGCCACACAGAGATAAACAGTACTCACACGAATATCTCCCCCAGTCACATTATACTGACACCAGGCCAACCAGTCTTAGCACTGTTCCAACAATGCCGAGCGCCAGACGGACAGCAACTAAAAAACCGATTTTTTTGACTAAGGTATGTTGTGGTGTTGGAATCGAACCCACCACCTACCAATTACGAGGGGGACGCTCAACCAAGTGCGCCAATGAAGCCAGTAATATTAGAGTTTAACGCCTGTTTCAACATTTTATAGGTCACATCACCAGCTCTGGAATGTTATCGTGCTGCCACACGGAAAATATCCCACTCAGTCACATTATTCTGAAACCAGGCCAGTCAGTCTTTGCACTATTCCCATGATACCAAATACCAGGCGGGCAGCTGCTATCTAAAAAAAGAATTTTCACGACTTGGTTCTGTGGTTGCCTGGGATTGAACCCACGAACAATCAGGTCTGAGGTAGATGGTCGACCACCTGAACCAATGTACCGGGGCCAGCTTTGTTTGTTTCTTGAGGGTTTTACGGTGCTATCGGGACAGTTTAGGCCATGACAGCGCCCGCAAACAGTCAGAAAAGCAACTAATAAAGCTTCTACGGGTCTGAGCAAGAAAGAAAGAAGAAAGAGGGGGGAAGGAAGGAGAGAAAGAAAGAAAGAGTGCCCTGCAGTTGCCTTTCAGGACACGTCGGCATCACGGTGGTGCTATTCTCTAACCCCGGACACCACAACGGGAGAGCCAGCCAGCTTTGAGCGCAGTAGTAAATATAGCTTTGCATAGCTAGTGTTAAAACTTAAAAACACATTTGTTAGTCATGTGACAAAGACTTACCGAGTCATTTTCCGATGCCTCAAGAAGATAATAACCAAGATAATACACAAGACTCCTACAGCCACACCCAGGCATATAAGCAGGATAGTCTTGGGATCTGGCCAAGGTGTTTGGAAATTGGAAAAAAAAAAACAGGAGAGCATTTTTAAAGAGCAATACATATCTCCTGAACATGCTCAAAGCGCTTTACAAAGGGTCCCAAGCCAACAGTAACAACAACAACAAAAAACAAACAAACAAATAGGACAAGATAGGCTGCCTGCTAGGCGTTAGATTAATTTTTTTCGGACAGAGCGTTACTCATCTACACCTAGGTGAAGCGGGGAAATTGTGAGTACAGAGTTAAAGAGCTTTTTCCAAGAGCTCAAATTTGCGTAATCTCTGAACCTGTGACCTTGGGATGACAAGGCAGAGAGTCTACCACTAGACCACAAAGTCACACGTGAGAATATACACGAAGGATTCACAAACTGCAAGCATCTCCATCAAATGTGTTATCAGTTAGATGTTTGAATGGCTATCATTTGTTTGTTTGTTATCATATCCCTTTTGTACCGACCAAAGCCAGTGTAGGGACCCGACATAATGTTTGACACCAGA